>JBBYHM010000002.1:5966905-5993941 GCA_038381775.1 Adansonia rubrostipa | reverse complement strand
TTTTAAATTAGTATTTATATATTAATTTATTTTTATTAATTATACAGTGGGGATGAAAGGGTGAAAGGTTAATGGAAACAAGATTTCACACCTTATTGAAGACGACAAATGGTGGGTCTAATAAAAGCTTGAATGTGGCCATCTAGTGGAAGTACTACTGGGCGATCATATTCTTCCTTGTTCTATTTAGAATATTGACCAAGTCATTAACCAACCCAATATTAAAAAAATTGAATAAATTAAATTTGAGATCAAATCAATATGATTGTTGATTATATTGGTTGGGTTGATCGATTTAATTAAAATAATTTTAAATATATTAAAAATATTTTATTATTGAATAAATGATAAATAAAATAACATTAAAAAATCGAATAAATTGAATCTGAGATCAAATCAATATGATTGTTGATTATATTGGTTGGATTAATCGATTTAATTAAAATGATTTTAAGTATATTGAAAATGTTTTATTGTTGAATAAATGATAAATATAATAAATAATTATAAGAATAAGCATTTGATTTAATAGTCTGATTTTTAATATAACATTAAAAGTTTAAGAGTTCAAATCTCATTAGTTACAAAAAACTTTTAAAATATAATTAAAAAACCCATTTTATTCATGTTTTATCGGTTTAAAAAACTCTTGATTTTATGCATAGTATCGATATGAATAAGCCTCTGATTTTTTATTTTATGAAAAGTAACTAGCTAGCACTGCAGTACATTTTATTAAAATTAAACAAGGAAAAATGTAGTTGCAAACACCCAAAAAAAAACCACTGTAATAATATTAATTTTTTTGTATAATGAGTTCCATGAATTTTTTTGTATAATATTAATAAGGTTGAGTTTTTCCTTTTATGAAAGAAATTTTTAATTTGAGGTAGGAAAAATGATTGTAGGTGTTGAGATTCAAAATTTTAACTTATTAGATATTATTTTTTAAAAGTAATTACATGAATCGATTAAACTAAGTTTTAAATTAATTAATAAAATTTTACACTAACTAACTGAACTGATTTCTAAATTCATCGATATGGTTGAGTTTACAAGATTATCTATTCTAACTTGTATGCTTGTGATCATGGCTATGGCTTGCATTCTTGTTAAGAAAGATGGAAAATTAAAGACCCAAATTAAAAAAGCTTAATTTGCTAAATCAAACCAAAATGATAATTAATGTATTGATGCAATTTAATATAAGAAGATCAAAGATTCTCTTTTAGGGTTTTGAAATGAGAAGTTTGAGCACAACGCACTCCCTAACCCTTTCTCATAAAGCTAACATCTTTTTTCCTAAGAGAATAGCTAGGGACCTTCCACTTCATTCTTCCATATAATATTAATTATAAATGCACCATTTAAGATGGGAAGGACAGGAAGAGAGAAATAATGGCTAAACTAGATTATAAATTATTTGATATTTATTACAAAATATTAAAAAGAAAATTATTCATACATTTTTTAAAAATGTTTTCTAAAAACACGTAATAAAGAACAAAATGTATCTTAAAAATTTAGATTTTTGAAGTTATTACAAAATTTAAATGGTTTAAAAAGCAATTTTAAAAAAGATTTTGTTAATTTTGCTCTAAGAACACTCTTTAAAATTAATTAGTATGTTATTTATAGTAATAATATTATATTAAATATAATAACTAATTAAAATTTTTATATTTCTAAGATATTGAATGAAGATATATAATTATATATTAATTATAGAGAGTACCTTGAAACGCTTATTAACACAATCCTATTTGTAGCTTTCTTGATATTAACATTACAAGCTAAGGGAAATGAATTAATTAAACAAAGACTGCCATCAAATCAAACTTGTGAGCACTCAGAAGTTCCACTAAGGAAAATAAAGAAGAGATGATGTGGGAAATATATGGGGAAGATGTTTTTGTTTGGACTTTGTATTTTACCTAGCTATCAATAATCATTAGAGACGTGGAAGAAAGAAAAAGACAAGGTTTCGTTCAAAGCATCCCCTTTGTTAAAGGAATTCAAACAATTAAAGTTAATGATATATATCAAAGCATAGATTAATTAATAATTAAAAGATAATTGTTAAAGTTGGTGTTAACATGCGTTTGTTAAGCATAGATTAATTATCATGCCTTTTTAATTATCATCAATTCGTTGTAGGCTAAATAATATCAGAGCTCATATTATGTTCTGTCATTCTTGCTTTGTACTTTTTCAAATTTGTCATATAATATGCTTTCTTTTTTTGTTTACACGTGATAAAATTTGTTAAAATAATATTATTTTATATTTTTCAAGCTTTGAATTGTTTATAATTTTATATTCAAATTGAATTTCTTCACTTATCACAAATTAATTTTAAGTCTAATATTTAACCATAATTTTAGTGTAAAATGAACTTCCCCATATTTACTATGCAAGAGATTACACACACACGTATATATATATATGAGATAATTAACTCATGTGTCGATCCACACACACACACACACACACACATATATATATATATATATATATATATATATATATATAGTTCGTGCAATTAAAAGCATTTACGTCTTCCATAGAAAAAGGGGAAATGTTTATTTCCGTTTCAACGAAGGAAAGGAAAAGTAAGGGAAAGAAACAAAAAAGGGACAAATGGGTGCAATGATAAACGGCACTTTCCCATGCAACCAATGTCAAAAAGAGAATACGTCAGTCAAAAGTGTGATCTTTTAACTAATATTCCGCAAGTGATTAGAAAAAGCATACACTAATAATTATAAGCTAATTACTAATTTGGTTGAGAAGTGATCATTATCCTTGATATATACTAGAGTTCATTTTTAATAAAATGATTATAATTTTTTTTTATTTTATGAGCAATGTTAAGAAATTAATATATGATTTATCAATTTTTTAAATATATTTTGAAAAGTATGTGCTATCCGTTAATCTTATTTGTGAAACTTCTTCAAAAGTGAGATAATATTCATTTAAGTTTATTTTTTAGGTACAAAGAAGATTATAGTCTAGAACCAAAAAAAATTACAGACGTTAGAATTCGAATCCAAATATATTAAATGTTATTTTTTAAAAATAACTATATAAACTGATTAAATTAAGTTTCAAGTTTTATTTATATTTTATTTTAATGCTGTAGTTCAGGTGAAAAGAATTATTATCATGTAGGAAGCATTATTATACTTAGTATTGTTAGCCCAACCCAAATTGAAGGTTGTCTGCATCAAAATTGACTCAAAGAGTCATCACTAATTAAGAAGTTAATTAAGATAATATAATTATTATACCATTTGATTCATGCATGCAAGTTGCAAAACATTAACCCAAAACTCTAGCAAATTGAAAAATTCGTAGTTTCGAGGAATGAAGGTTGGAAAATGGGAGACATTTTATTACATGAAAACTATTTAATGAAAACGAAAAGGAAATGATTTGCCATAATATAATTCACGACTGTTAACTCTCTTAAATAAATGATAAATAAATGAAAAATGATGGGAGAAAAACAATGCCTGCAATGATTTATAATGTCAGTAAAAATTGACGTGTTTCATTTAAATAATGTTCCAAGTTGTTTTTTTCCATTCAACTAAAATTCCAACCAAGATGTGCATGTTCTCCATAGCTTTTAGGGTGAAATCTTAGATAGTGTAAGACTTTAAAAAATTGCAAAAAAAGTCATTATTACCTCTAACATGCTCCTATCATACGAATAAATTATCTCTTATTTTGTTTTTTTATAATTTGGGGATTAGGGTGGGAATATTAGAGTTAAACCCAAGCTCTTAAGCCATTACAAAGCTTTTGCCACTCCGTCAGCAGATTGTTGGCAATTCTCTTTTATTTTGATGTGTTTCTTTTTAGTTTATTTTTTTTTTAAAATTACTTTTTAGGTGGTTTTCGTAAGTGATATATATAAATTAGACTAAATATTCATACTTGATAAGTAACTAGAGATAAATTCTATTAACGATAAGAAAATTTATTGCTAGCAAAAAGTTTTAGCAACGTAATAATTCTCTGTAGGTCGTCACAAAAAGTTTAGTGTTTTGTGTTTTAGGAGACGGACGCATATGTTATACATAAACCTATCTATGGATCATGTTATCCATACGAGTCAAGTTTTGGATAAAGTTTTTGAATATTTAAGTTAATTTAACCTGGCTCAAATTACTATTTAATAATAAAAGTAATTTATTTTAAAAATATATATATAAATATTAATATAAAATAATATTTTAAAAATATAATTATTGATTAAATAGGTTTTGAGTTAATCCAAATCTAAATAAAAAAACTTCAAAAGTTTCGAGCTGTAATTAGGCTCATAAACACCTTTAGTTGTACATTAGTTGATGTGTCTTTAAAGTTAAAGAATGTGCTGCGCATGGATGTTGAGTAAATCACTCATTCATAATGTCAAAAATTTAGCCATAAAATGAAATTAAATAGATTGTTTATTTCCATTAAGAAGAAAAAATGAAACACATAAACAGGAAACTTTATTCCAACCAACTTTCTTGAAATAAACAACTAAGAATTCCACATCAATTTGAAAGAGATATATAAAGCTACTAACTAAAAGAAATTTTCCTGCCCAAAAAGAAAAAAGATTAAAAATTCGAAACTTTCCTTCATCTATTAGGATTGATATTATCCAAGGAAAGTTACTACTTTGAATTACTAATAACGAAAGTTTCAAAGCAATGGAGTCCATCAAAGATTGGTGCCAATGCCGGTGCCCCAAGTCTGGAATCCCTAGTAGTACGTTCTGCCATCCGCAAGCAGCAGTTGATGATGAACCCGTTCTTTATCTTGTTAACGACTACGTCGGTAAACCCTGAATTATCCGACTCGGTTGGTTGGCTTATTGCTGTCGTTGTCGTCTTGTTTTTCACCATCGAGCACTTTGGCAGAGGCACTCCAAATTCATCCCCGAAGTAATCAGGGGATATCGCGCTGCTTAATGAACCGAAAATCGACATTATTCCGAGTATTTGAAGAAAGCTGACGAAGTTTTTTTTAAAGAGAGTTGCTGCAACACAATTACTAGAGCCTGTAAAAGACTTCGAAGAATGCAAGCAGGATGATCGAGAAGATTTGAAGTGAAAAGTATTATTGTGTTAGGCACAAGAACCACCTTCTCTCTATTTATATATAAAAATAGAAGACAAAGATAACCCCAAATCCCAGACGGAATAGGAGTTTGGGAGGACGTGGGGTTAATTTTATTTTGGTTTCTTTGCCTTCTCTTGCAAGCAAAGAAAATTAGGAATTTTCCGAGAATAAGCCTGCTGCAACGTTGTACATGATACAATTACGAAATACAATAAATATAAAAAAAGTAAAACCTTTAAAAAATATAATATGAATATATAAATATATTAAAATTAATATAAAATTAATTATTAATATATTAAAATTTATATAAATATATATTAAATATAATTATAACATGAATATGATTCATGAAATTTGATTAATATTATTCGATTAAAAAGCAACAATAAAAAAAGTATTGAATTGTACCAAAAAAATAAAAAGGAACAATGAATTTTTTTGTTTTTGTTCCTTTTTCTTTTTTGCCCAAAAAACAATGAATCAATTTGTGTATCTTATGCAATAAAAAATATCATCTCCCCTCTATAAGTGCAAGGATTGTGTACCTTTTTTATGGGGTTTTTTTTTTTTTCCTGATTAAGTAGTCTTTATTATCTTATTTTTAACATTAAAAAAAAATACTAACAACTGTTATAATATAGAGGGAAATTTTCAAAATTTTAAGTGCACAAAATGCAAAGATAGATGAATTTTATTAAATTTTCTGTTCAAAGTGAAAGACAGGAAGACATTCAATCTTAATTCCAACTAGAAAAACATAAAATCAATACGTGGTTGGTTTGGGTAGTACGTATTTTTTTCTCTTTAAGTAAATTTTGAGTTCAAGTTTTGTGTATGAAAATAATTTTGCTAAAAAAGCTCTACTCTCGTTATAAGACTTTAGTCAGCAAGAGCCGAATTAAGTAGAGCTTAGTAGTTATTTATAAAAGAATAAGAAAATATTCACAAATTGTAAATTAAATTTTTATATATATAATTCAAGATATGGGTTTAACCGTTATAAACTATTAACCAATTATATCTCAATCACGATAAATATCAAGAATAAAAAAAATGTCACATTTATTGTTGAATCCCTGCAGTGTAAAAAGTTAAAAGTTCACATTTCAGCTCAAAAAACTTATAGAATATATTTATTATAATATGCAGAAAATAAAACCCCAAAAAAATTACTGTGAGATATACATGCAGGTTGGTCATGAAGGTTTGTTTAGTGCTAAGTTGGAGGTATCTTCTTCTATTACTGGAATTATTTCTCCAAGGCCCTTGCCAGGTGCTTCTGATTTCCTCCAGCTGCTTCCAAAAGAGATCTCGCCATCATAGCTTCCTCTGGTGATGATGATCTTGGGTTTCGCTTTCTCTTTGGAGACTTCTCGACTCGGACTGCTTCTTTTACCAGCTGATGATGACCGCAGCAGATCATCATCTTCGGTAATCTCATTGCGAGAATAGCTTATTATGGCTGAGGACTGAGGTGCTTCATTTTCTGCATCCATGGCTACCGATGCATTAATGGTATTACCAGGAAGAGACGAGCATGGCAAGTTTTTGGTTGAAGCAGATTCACCCTTGGAAAGACTTATTGTTGCTTTTTGGTGCCAATTTTTTCGGCCTCTGGCTACGGTTTCAGTGAATATTGCGCTGTTCATGCTAGAACCCATCTGCAAGAGTAATTTGTCCCTGGTGAGGGATAAGTAATGTAGCTATATTTCAATCGTGCAAAATATTATTCCTTTTTTCTTTTGGCCTCTTGAATAGACCTTTAAAATTGCAAGGGGCAGGTTACCTGTCCGGCCCGTATGGATCTTGAACATAATTTTTTTCTAATTCAATTAGCGATTTATAGCTTTTCCTTGGACCTAGAAAAAAAATTTAAAAACTAATTGAACTAAGGTCCGGTCATGGTCATCTCTAGCCAAAAATCTAGTTCTCTCCTGCAAGATGCCTGTTTTCTGTTAGTTATTCAAAGCGTACATGTTAAGCTATCCTTCCATAACCATATGAAGGGCATTTGTTGTTTTTGTTTTATTTTTCTTTTTTAACTTGTTTCTGGCAACTATGTTTCAAAAGTAGATACAAGTGTAGAAATCTCTAGTTATATAGAAAAATTTTAGAATAAATTATGTATATCTGTATCAAATATATACTCATATTTCGATACTCATTCTGAATTTGGATAAAACAGGGTGAATTTGTACCTGGGTGACAAGTGCATACAGAGGCAGAGTCAGATAACCGCAAAGGAACTGCACAAATACACCCATCACAATCCTTATGACGATGTCCCTCGTTCCTTGATTAAAGCAAGACTTGAGGCCATACTCAAACTGTCATTATAGCTAATGAAGGTCAGCTAAGCTTTGCATGTCAAAAATATCTTGGGCTCCTGAGTTCTAACAACTTAAGTTATACCTACCCATGACCAGGCAAAGAATGCCAACTGAAATGAGTTCTGCAATCAAAGTTCAACAAACTTTCTTTCAGGATCTCATCATATGTGTAAAATTCCATTTAAATATGTGCTAGGATATGGACCTACTGCCAAGGGAAAGTTAAGCATTTGCTAAGAAACATTGTCTTCCTTGTAAAATATATCAGTTTCAGACTTTTTGGCGTCTGTTATCAAGAATATAAATAGCGACCGTAACGTAATGTTAATGTTGTTATTTTACAGTTTCAGCTCTCTCTGATGTCGATATTCACCACAATTGATTATGATAAAATTTGATACGTTTCGCAACCGCAGCAAATGCTACATTGAATTAGTAATTTAAATTCTGTACCTGGATTAGGACGAGCTGAAGGAGATGGAGAAGCCATTTAGGTCGAGAAAACCAGAATAATTCATCATTGAGCTTCACAAGAAAACTCCCTCGAACAACACAAGTGTTCTTGTAACTCTCCACACACATTTTGGTTATTATAACTTGCAGCTTTGTACCCACAATAAGAACAATCTTCAACAGAAAATGTGAGAGAGTAGAATGACACTAATATCCCACTTCTTTAATCATGTCTTTTGTAAAAGATAAAAGATTGAAAGTGGCCTATTGATCATACCGCTAAAGGAAGAAATGGTAACCAATAATGATTAAAAAATCCTGCATTGGAACCATCAAAGAGTTGGTTTTATTAATTTATAGAATACTCTAGATGTTATGAATGAGAGGCTAACAATTTCAGGTGCAAAAAGACAGAAAGCCCCTTACCATGAGCATTGAAAAATATGAAAAGAATGCAGAAGATCCATATCCAAAACCTGCAAAAGGGAGTTCCAAGATTGTTATTTTGTAAATTCAAAGTTCAAAACCAGGCCCTTCTGATAGAAATCATTACCTGATTCCAACCACTTGTCTGAAATCATGATCAAAAGCTCTTTCAAGGAACTTTTGGAAGTTGAAATTGCTGCCCTCAGCAACATTAGCCTAATGGGATCGATCAAGAATGTTAGAATTAGATATGCTGAGTTATGAAGGAATTCATAATAATAATAATAATATGTTATTATTATTATTATTCATAGGAGATTATCCAAACATAAGAGGCCTGGTCAAATGTGGTATTAACTTCTGGTAGAACTCATTCAATCTTGGGATCTATTTAAAAGCTAATTAAGGCCAGAATTTCGGTACATTTCATCATGAACTCAGACTGGCCAGATGGAGAAAGGTCTTGTATACCATGATGAATGCATTTCGGAGAGTGAAGTAATCAGCTTTAGAGGCCGAGCCACTGAATTGGAGAATAAAACAAACCTAAACCAAAAGAGAAAAGAACTTAATTATTATCAATGGTGGTGCTCCGATCATAGAGAATTTTCTTTCACTGTTTGTAAACTACTATTGCCAAGAAAAAAATAATTGCTTGTTTGTCACCTAAATATGGATGACAAAATCTAGTTTAACTTTGATGGAGAAGGAGGAGAAAGAACACTCGACACTCGTTAACGTACTGGCCAAAGCAAGAGGAAGTGATTGCTCCATGGTTTCAAATGTCTTTGCCCAAAAGATGTTTGACGGGTGAGCCGGAACCTCATTGGATCTGTATGAAGAAATTTTTTTAAAATTCAAACCCAATTTGCAACACAGATCTCATTTTCCAATTCAATCAAGACAGCCATATAGAATTTCTAGTTTTAACACATTATTTATCAATTCTAGACGTATTTACCACTACATGTAAGTGTCACGAACTAAAACTCAAGCTCCAAGTCTTGTGGCACTTGAACTTGGGAATGTACTCTATGTTTTTATCATTTCCTCAAGTGCAGGGTTCCTAATTGATCAATTCCTATCACCTTCAGCGATGCCTAAGATAGTGGTACTAAAATTATAAGAATTCAGAATCTAAGCCTAGCCGTACTCGTTTATGCAACCACCTTTAAAAAAAAATAGTATCCAGCAAATCTGAATTCGAACCCAATATATATAATCTCTTCTTCTAAACTCAAATTATGACCTCGTGCTGTCGTTTGTACTAAAAGGAAATTATAAGAATCCAATTATGCACTCAAAAGCCATGGTCACGTAGTGCCCAAAACACCAAATCAGCTGTAGATGCCCCAAACTTTGTTCTCTCATGGTATGAACTGCTTGTGAAATTCTCGATTCAGTTAACAATTCAACTTATATCAGATTTATCCTGATTTTACTTCAATTTCCAGTGTTGAATTGATGATATAGAAGCACCGGAATTTGATACAAAACCGTAAATCCTTCATAAAGTTGGAATTCAAGTTTACCATTAGCAATCTGATATTCCAAGGTTCTAGTCTCTTCCTCCCACGCTTTCCATCTCTTCATCTGTTTTCACAAATAAAATCTTATAAAAATCTCAATGCTGTAAACCTGGGGCTCAGGTCATCTAATTCATTAGCATTTTAGAATTTGTCCCCAAAGAAAAATTCAGCAAAGTAAATTAAAGCGGAGAAAGGTATACTTGGATTTTCTATGCATTTTTTTCCAAGGAACTGGTAGCCTTTGTTTAATGTATTTGGACGTTTGTTTATTGTTTAACAACTCATCCTGCTGGACCATTAGAAACAATCTGGAAGTCCCAATTATATGTACACACACATATATATATATATATATGTATATATGTTGAAAAGAAAAAACCCAAAGCATTGAAGCTCAAATTAAAATCTTGCTTCCACTGATTTGAACGTGTTTGATATAATTATATTAAGTATTTTTATATATTTGAAAGATAATATCTTATATTCATGTTTAAATATATGTCAAATATAAGTGTTAGATATTAATAATCTTTTTAAAAAAAGCCCCAATAACAAGGGTTTCTATCAATGATTCAAAATCTGGATCGGATTGATCGATCGAATCTCTTGAATCAAGAATTGATAAGCTATCCAATATGGTAAAAAAAAAAATCAAGTTTTTTAATATTTTATTGAACTTTTAACCTATTAATTTTATATTAAAAATAATATCATTTAAACAAATACATATTTTTATTAATTACAAATTACATTTAATAGTTATTTTATATTAAAATTTTTCTTAAAGTATTAAAAAAGAGTTTTAATAAAACCAATTGACTCAAAAAATGGGGAGTCCGACCACCTTGATATATTTTTCTTTTAACATTGGCTTCCGCAGCCTAGAAAACAAGGCCAAATAGGTTTTCCTTGTTTTCGAAGCATAGCCTAAAATTCCACAGTTACGTGACGAATATCAGCAAGCTGGGTCGTATTTGCCTCGTAGAACATGGAAAATAATAGAGATAAGACGAGAAACGTAATCACTCAAGGAAAAGAATTAGCTCAATTGGCACAGTCTTGTTGACAAATTTTTAAAAATTATGGGTTTGAAAGAATATAGTCACATAATGTTTTGTTTAATTTAGTTAATTATGTAGAGATTGAAAATTATCGAGAGATTAAGAATATTAGAATAAAAAAAAACCACTCGAGGAAAAGATTTTGTTTGGTTCCTTGACTAGGCCGAGATATATTGTTAAAATGCAATGAAGGATGTGAAACACTGCCAAAACTGAGATGAATATGTTTAGCTGCATCACTCCTTCCCTTGAGATAAGTGACACCATTCCCTGCGTAGCCATTGTCATCAAACCCAGCAAACAGGTCTTTTAGTCCACTGATATAAAAACCTTGGATGAACATGCAATTTATTAATTCAAAAGCAGTTCAGGATTTAATAGCAGTATATGATTCTTATTCTGTAGTTTCAGTTCTTTTTTGGCAATTGATATTAACCATAATTGATCGAAATAGCATTTATAATTATATCCACGAAAATTATAAACACTATCCAAACTAAAATATGTCCGCAATCAGAAGTTAAATCCATAAAGAAACACCACAACGTAATTTAAACTATGAAGGATCAAATTTCTCACCTTTGCCTCACAGTAGGATTCTTCTGCTTCTTCTTCTTCATTATCAAGAGTTGTGTTTGATTCTGAACCTGGGATTTGATTTCCAGTTGAAAGAGCTGGTTGCTCGGTGAACGCCTCGGGATCTTTGCATGGAAGGAGGGAGTTGGCTACGGCTTCAGTTACACAAATTTTTGAAATGGGTGCTTCTGATATTGTAAGAAGTAACGATATGAACCCCATTTTCATCATTTCTGCCGCGCAAATATTCAATCGAACAGTCAAAAATAAATAAAAATTAAAATGGATGATTTTTTTTCCTATGGAAGAAGTTGCAAATGATCATAGATTTAAACAGCGATTACGGGTCCATGGCACAATATTAGAGTCATTATTTTATCATCGATATTCATCAGTGATATTTACGTTCAATTAATTATTCGATTGATCACGATTAAAAATGCGTTTACAATTACAATTTAAATTCAATAAAAGATATAAAAAAAACAGACCCCAAAAATAAAAAGTAATTAGAGAGATACTCTATTGCAAGGTTGTGTACTAACTTGTTTCGATCTTTGCCAAAGCTCGGCTAAGAGATTCTATTTTCCTTCTTTTCAAAACCTGAATGATATAAAATAAATACTATATCCAATTCAGGTAAAACACTGACCATTATTTTCCATTAATTCGATCAACCGTATGAACATATACTTTTATCCGATATTCACAATCAAATTCAAATAATATAGTAACAAATCAGGCCTATGTACGTACCTTAGCTATATAATAAAGTAGAGTCTCAATGGTGTAAGAGGTGAGAAAGATAAACAAACAAACGATAGAAACAGCCCATGTTGGTGAATGTTCAAGTGAATTTCCTCTTTCCATTTACATACCTCTCGATTTTTCGAGTTCTCTCCCTCGTTAATTAATTTCAATCTCTTGCTTTACTGATGTAGAACAAGCATGCTGGAGGCTACTACATCTCCAATGGCATTTATAGCTGAAAACAATGAGTGGTGACTAAAGTACCCAAAAGATTGATCATTTTGCCAAAGTCCAAACATGCATGTTGTTGTCTGGTTTTCAAGTCTACGTATGGTGAAGGCAACCTGTTTCGTGTTGAAATTTTCTGAGGGGGTCAACATCGCAATGCGGATTCAGCAATATGTCATCATTTGCAATATTTCTTGTTGCAGCTTGATATTAAATATTTTAAAATTGAATCCAAAGTTTAGTCAAATCATTTATGTAACTACTCTTAAGTCGTGATGTCTAGCAAATTTGAGGATCAAATCTCAATATTTACAAATCTCGAATCGCAGCATCTACAATGTTTTTTTCTTTTTCAATGCTGCAACTTTCTTTATAAGAAAAACAAGCATTTTAATATTTTCCTTGAATAAATTTTAAGATGACAATGGGAATGAAACGGGGATAAAGGAAGTTAATTAGATAATTGAAACACATGCAACATTTATCTCAAAACTTCATGATCAATTTGCGTATGAAAAGTTTGAAAAATTATGTAAATTCAATTTATTATGCACTAATGTATATATAAACACACGTACAAATATATTGCATCTTTATGTTCCATGAAAAAATAAATCTAATAATATTAATCACAATTACAAAAATATGATACAGAGTAAATAAAATAAAAAATGACACGAATATGTCTTAAAATCTATATTTTATAATATTAATATATCAATATTTATATAAATATAAAATATATTAAACACGATTATAAAATTATAAAATATATAAATATACGAATTGATAAGTATATCATAACTATCAACTAAGATACAGCGTGAGAAATTTGGAAATAAATTAAAATCATCTCAAGCCGTTGTTAGAGAGGATGTCTAACGCAACAATTGCCATCTTGTAAACGTGATTCATGGCGTAGATATGCAGCTGATTCACGAGTTATGTACTTAACTCTATTTCTCGCGCTTGCATGCAAGTCGAGTTATTCATGAATTGAGATTAAACATAAAAAATTATTTATTTAAGATTTAACTCAAATTGATCTGACAATATTTTAAAGTTTATTTTTTGTTTTTTTAATATTAAAATTTTAAATTTTTTATTCTAAATATATTTTACGATTAGAATTAAAATAAAATTTTTGTAATTAAAAAATAACCTTAGATCAAGTCGGATCTAGACTTGAGAAAACCTTATCCAATGTCTACCCCCAATCGAACCAAACAAAAATATTAATTTTTGGACAAATCTACTTATAACAATGGTAAAAATAGATCGAACTAGCTGAATTGGGGTCCATAAGTTGTCTCAGATATTGTACATAAAATTAATAATATATTGAACTTATAAAAAACTTGTTTAACTAGCAAAAAATGATAACTAATAAGATTTAAACTTTTAACCTTTTGATTTTATATTAAAAATCTAATCGATTTAGCTTTAAATCCCATTTTTCTAGCCTTAACTTATTATACGCTTCGTCATTAATTTAAATCCATAATCAAATTGTTGATGTAAAAAATTGAATTGGATCAATTCAAAGTCCTCCAAATTATGTGAACAAATACCAAAGTGGATTTTACTTTCAAATAATAGTAGTTAAAGGAAAAAAAAAAACTAAGTGTAAACTATCAATTCTGACTCAAATTTGAAAAACCTGATTAACCCACTCGAATTTAAATTTGATTCAATTCGATTTATCAAAAAAAGTCAACAATCCAAAATTGATTAACTCGAACTCAAAATGATCCAAAGCTGAAATAACATTAACCTGAAATGATCTGAACCTAGAATGATCAAACTCAGTAAACTCAAGTATTAAATATGTTTAACTGAAACTCGATTAATTCGAATGTTAAACTTTATATACCCAAACTCAAAATAATCTAAACCAAAATATATAAAATTTTAAAATTTAAATTAATAACAGGAATCAACCCGACTTACCTCGCTTAGCCAAGTGGATATGCATCTCCACTAATATTAATTCAATGATGTCGACGTATAAATTATTATTAATGGAAAAAAAAAAGTCAAAATTCTTCCATTTTTTTACCTAATATAATTATAAAATTGCATATTAAAATCAATTATATGATGCAAGTCAACTTTCGTGCAAAACAAAGCAAAAAGATTATGCACGGTAAGTTCAAAATCTAGAAAATTCAACTTTTTGATCTGAATTCAATCCTTTCCTATTTTAATATATAATTTTGATCTTATGTTCTAATTTTTATACTTTATATATATATTTATTTTTTGAAAAGCTAATTTTAAAAATATATAAACTTTTACCATTCAATTTGACCATATAAACTTTTTTTTGTTGACGACCTAACATGTTAAGCTAAGCTTTATTTGATCATGTAGTATATATTAGTACAAAAATCTATTTTAATTAAAAATATTATACAATTTTAGAAAAAATTTAAAAAACATTAATTACTATTTAATTGATATAAAATATGGGTTTTCTTTTATATAAACGTATTTAAAAAATTAACGCCCTTCAACAAGTTACATAACCATAAAAATAAATTCTTAATATTGTTAAACAATTTTTCATATATGGAGAGATTAAAGCATAATTAAAGTAATAAAATGAGCATATTTAAACTTTAACTATAATTTCTTCAAGATAATAGTACTTAATTATTTTTTTGCGATTCAAAATATTTTTCCTACAGAGGAGATGGTGGAATTCGCATTCTTGCTAGAGTGGTTTATGTCCTTTCGGGTGATCAGCTTGGTAGGACGGAATGAAGTTAGAGGCCGCTGTAAGTTAGTTTCTAGGACGCGATGCTTAAACCCCAAGGGTGATTAGAGCAGAATAGTTGGAATTTGACCTATTAATTGGACAGATCTAGTTGGATTAATTCAGGTTAAGTTATTTTTGGATTAAAATTTAGAGTAATTTTAGATTTAACACTCGAGTTAATTAAATTTAAATTAATTAAATTAATATTTAAATTTATGAAGTTTAATCATTTTGAATTCGCATCAATTTAAATTTAAATTATTTCGGTTTGAATTAATTAATTTTAAATTATTTATTTTTTTAATTAAATTAAATTTAAATTATTTCGATTTGAATTAATTAATTTTAAATTATTTATTTTTTTAATTAAATTAAATTGTATCAAATTTTTGAGTTTAAATTAAAATTAATAAATCTAGTTGGAATAGACTTGAAAGGAATTTTGTAGAGCTTAGGTGGAGTTTTGATATGCTTTGGTTTCCAACCTCGGGTTATTCTCAACTGGAGACAAGTGTACCGGTGGCCCAAGGCTTCGTTTAGAATCAAACGAAACTATGGTGCGACTCTATTGGATTGGGGGCCGGCGCAATGAGAGACCGCACCCGCCCTTGTTTCCCGCTAGAGCATTTTTGCTCCAGTAGAAAAATTACCCATATATCACGCCAGCTATTTTTTTTATAGTTTTTTTAGTTAAATATGTATAATATTTTTAATTAATAAAATATATAAACCTTATTTTTATATCTATTTATTATTAAATATGTATTTTATTATATAACTAACATAAATTAATTAAAAATAAATAATTGCATAAATAATATAAATATAATTTTAAATAATCTTTAGTTTTAAATAAATATATATTATTATTTAATATAAATATAATTTTAATAATTTTTGTTATATGTATACATATATTTTAGTCTAATGACCTTAATGTTCATTTTGCTTTCTTACTATCGTTCATCACTATTGCAATTGAATTACGATTGAATTCAAACACGTATTTTATAATTAATTTTAATCTCATAACTATAATAATTAATTTTATTTTAATAATTATTTTTAATTTTACCCAAATTAATCACACTACCTATCCAAAGAAACTTACTCAAAAGTGTACACGACCTTTCTCGTTGTTTACTTGGGCTCTATCTTCTTGGGTGAACCTGACAGGGCTGTGGGCTTTTGCTTAAGCCTATCAATTGCCCCACTAAGCCTCACAACCTGATAGTTATAAAGTGACAAAGTGACCGATTCTTAGCTTTGATAAATGGTGAGCTCTGGCAGCTTGATTCTTAGATCGGCGAGAGAGGCTGTTGAACGTCTTACACTACGTTGCACAGCCAGCGATATGAAAAAAACTCGATGGCTGCCGGTAGGATTTATATAATTTGTCATATGTTAATTTTATATAAGAAAATTACATCAACTCATTAAGTTTATAAACGAAATTAGCTTTGGAGTTCTTAACCATACAGGATAATAATAATCCTTCTCTCATCCCTAATGTGAAGAACATTTATTATAAAGGCTCGCAATACTTTGCGTAATCCGGCAACATCACATAAGCAATAAAATCCAACATCCAGCCATCAAGCCTCCATGTTTCTTATTTAAACATCCTATCTAAAATCATAAATCAGTTGAGAATGGATAAAAAAATTCAACTTAAATATAAAATCAATTTTAATGAATGTAAAAAAAATTAAAATAAAATCAACTTTATTTTAGTGGTACTCCATAATCTAAAATCAAATGCCACAAAAAAACTTTCTTTGATAAAATGGAGATTTTGAGGGGTAAATATATATATATATATATATTTATTTACTTACTTACTTATGACTGGCTGATTTTGACGCCATAACACTTTTTAGTAACTCAATTGTTAAATCTTTACTAATATAAAAAAAAATGATCGAATTTGATGTCATAAATCAACAAAGTCACTCTTTTTAGTAAAACACCCCAAAATATATTTAAAAGGTATTAAGAAATCAAAAAAATATAATATCAAAAGTGTTCCGGTTTTTTTATTTTATTTTTTATACTTTTTAAAATTCAACAACTATCCACCCTTATAAGAAAACTACTCATAACCCTTAAAAAAAGCTACTCATATTAATAAAAAATTTATTTATTATTTATTTTTTGGAAAAACTCACTTTGCTAGTGTAACCAATTCTAGTTTACTTAAAAAAACTATTGAATAATAATATTAGAGTTAGTTACATGCTTTTATATTTCAAAAAAGCAACTAATAAAAAAAAAAAAACAATTGCTCTTTAATATAAACTAACCATATATAGAAACTATCATTTAATTTTTTATTTTTCTTCTAAAATATTTTTTCACATTATTTTCTTTTCAATCCATTATTTTTCTCCATCCACTTAGTGGGTGTACATGATTCCAGTATGTTTGAGCGTAGGCCTTTCGGTTAACTGAAATTGGTAGAGAATAACACCCTTAACAGTGCTAAACCGAAGACCAAGAGTTTGCATCAATCCAGTTAAAAGCAATAGGGCTCAGAAAAGCATCAGGAATGCCGAAGGAACTGACTAAAGCAAGCGCATGTGGTCGAAGTTCACTGCAGATTTTCATTATTTCTCTCCTCACACTAGCAGCATTGTCCACCGATAGGTATCCATATCGGAGAAATGAACCATCTTCGAGACAAATTAACGCATACAATGATCTCAACATACCTAGGACATCCTGCAGAAGAAGAAAAAGAATGACGCAATAACCTTGACAGAGCACAAAAGCTGCATATATCTTCTAAAACCTGAAGCATGCCTTTTAAGGTTTCAATTGTCAAACATGGAAGGTTTCCTGGATATAAATCAACTCCATCTGCAAAACCCCATATATATATATATATATATATATATATTACCAATTTGTTTTATTTACCTCCTCCTTTGATCATTTTCATCACACCATATGCTGAAACTACATGGTTAGACGCAGCTTCAGAGAAATGTGCAGGTGAGGTTTGTGTTGTTTCGGGTTTGGGTTTAACGTTTAAACCAGGTTTTGGATCGATAAACTTTTCAAGAGAATTCAGGTTGGGTGAGTCAAGTTGTTCATTCAGATCAAACAATCAGGTTCTGGTAGGTTTGAGTTTGGTCACTTCAAGCTCAAGCCATTGTCTTGTCAATTTCGTGAGGCTGGATAGGGTTTTGAAAAGGGCTGGCCAGGTCATTCAGATTAGGTTCACTTTCACAAATTCTAGATTAGACTGAATTTCGAGTCGAGTGTTACTGCCAGATGCTCATATGAAACATTAACTAATATTCACCTTCAATGAACCAGCATATAGAGTTGCTTCTGCCTCGACAAATGTTTGAAATATTGCTCTATCTGAGAAAGCTCTGGCCAAATCCTCTGCTAGCTGATAATTCTGATGTACAAAAGTGATGCAACAATTAGATTAAGAGGTGGAGAAAAGAATAGCAATTAAGATGACCAAGTGCTTCCTTACCGTAATGAAGGCCTGCTCTTTACTTTCTCCCTTGGCTTGGCATTTTGAGACATCCGCAACAAAACGATTCAAAAGATCTCTCTCCCTTAAGCAAAAGGCATCCATCTGAGATAGGATGGTGGTCAGAGATACCCCATGAATTTTAATACGGAATATTAAGAATAGCACGACTGATGCTAATCTTATATTACCTGGAACTGACTGCCTCGGAGGGTAGTGCTAGTAAGCTGTGATGGAATGATAGGGCAGGGTTGATTCATGTGTTCTAAGCCCAGACCTTTGAAAGCCTTGTTTCTTTTTTGAGCTGCCACATATTCAGCAAAAAGAGCCTTGCTGACCTGAATTCACATATTTAATCGATAAGTTTCACATAAACATAGCTGTAAAAAATATAGAGTACATTACTATTCTAAGATTTTTATATATGCCACCAAAGTAAGCAATAAACCGTTAAGTTTGACTTTGGGTTCCCCCCCCCCCAAAATACAGTTTGACTTTGGCAGATAATATGAAGAAATCAGTGGACTATTCCTTAGGATGTTAAACACAAAATCCAAGGAAGCGATTAAGATTCACCTACACAACTTCTAATAATGCATATAAAGTAATTAAAACATGACATGACACGTATATATGTTTCAAAATCTATATAATACGAATTATAAATGTATCAAAATTTATATAAATATAAAATACCTTAAATACAATTATGACATGATAAAATACACAAATACACGAATTGCTAGGTCCAGTTGTAACCAGTTTTCCTTGTCAAAGAAAATTTGTCAGGAAACAAAAAAATAAATTACCTGCTGCATCAAAATATTATTGTCCCCCTCAAAAGTGGATTGGACATCATATTCACCTTTCAAATGACCAACACGATTCTCTGTCTTTAATCCTTGTCCTCCACAAGCTTCACGACATTCCTGAAATCATTCAACAATTGAACCTATATGATGACACTTACTGTTAAAATATTCAACTTAATTCAGGATCTTTTGTTGCTCACCTGAAGTATTTGCATGTTATTCCAAGTAAAAGTAGCTTTGAATGAACTTGAAACTATATGAATGGTTTTGTTTGACTGAGGTGTCTTCTTCACATACAGCATTTTCAAGTAATTTGCTGCAAAACTCATAGCATAGCTGCGGCATACAAAAGCAAATAGATAAAGGAGCATTTATCAAAACAAGCAGCTTTAACTAAATTATTGCTGGCTTCGTCGCAATCCAAGCAATTGCAGTGTGTCATGACCAACTTTATAACAACATAAACATCCAAGACCAAACCTCGCTAGCTATAACTTTGAATAAATTAGCAATTATATAAATGCTAAGTTCTTATAATTGAATTAGTTGATACTCCAACTATAAGGATCAGGTATTTCAGTACAGGATCTATTCTTGGGATGTTTATTCGTTACATATGCCAACAAGAAGTTACTCATATACGAACAAAGTAAACACCAATAGCACCATATCAAAATAAATAATTACAACCCTTCTATGTTGTTAGCAGCCAAATAAACAACCCTGATCATCTAAAGTTTTAAACCACTAAAGCTACACTCAAAGTGCACCAACATCAGCCTGGACCCGAAAGCAATTATAAAAGAACATAACCACCCTGAGCTACTCCAGCAGGACATTAAATGCTCAGCAAATGCTGATAAATCAAACATTTTATCTATATATGCATATAAAAGAATGACTTATCTACCAAGCCAGCAAAAAAAGAATGTCATGGTAAGTAATGCTACAAGCATTATAGTTGGAAGTGCAAAACACAAACTGAACTCCGAAAGAGCTTTTGTAGAATATATATTTCATAAGATAAACTGTAGATATACTTACGTCTTTGCAAGGAGAGGCAACAGTCTTCGTTGATGACTTGGGTAATCAAGCAATAAAACCTCAGGTTCATTTGGTTTGAGAGAAAAAGCACGCCTTGTTAGTGCATATCTAATGGCAATTGCTAAACCAACCTGAAAGGGACAGCAATGGCATGATATCAATGAACTTTCCATTTGGTATTATTAGCCTGCCACCCCACAAAGATACAAAAATATGCAATGCTCATCTGCCAATAAAATGTGATAAGATGCATAAGAAAAAATACCAAAGATACCTTTGATTGGGAAACTGAAGTAACTGAAATATTAATACGACCTCCTGTCAGAGGGGCCATGAATGCAGCAAATCTCTGAATTAAAGCACAGACAGTAAGAGCCATTGATATATTATTACCAGTTAAAACAACCACCCAGTTGTCGTACAATACAGAACTTTAGCAGCAGATACCAGTCATCTCGAAGAGGAGTACCTGGTCTGGGTTTTTTATAGAACTTAGATATTTTCCATCAGGTGAAACATCAGCAACTGAATTCAACAAGTTCTCTCTAGGCACTCGAACATTGTCAAACCTGAAATCACAAACGTAAACCTTTTAGATTAGAATTCTTGAAGGAAACAAAAAAATTAAAGAAACCATAGTAAAAATATTTAGGTTTAGAATTACCAGATTCGACCATTATCAACACCATTTAAACCAATTTTATGACCACAGTCAGCGATACGAATGTTTGGACATATGTTACCATCTGCATCCCTGATTGGGACTATAAATGCATGAACCCCTTGATTGGTTCCATTGATATTTAGCTGTGAAAACACAACCGTGTGTGTTGCATGCTAGACAGCAAAGCAACAGCAGAAGCAGAAGTATGCCATGTCAGCATACAGACAAAACTGTTTCATAAAAATAGTTGAATGAAACTTTCACAAGGGCAAAGGAATATAAAAAAGACAATTAAGGGAGCAATGCTATTTGGTTCTAAGACAAGCATACATTGGCTGCCCCACCAATCCAGTACTTCTGAGCTGATTCACAAGGAGTATTAATGACAAATTCCCCTGTTTTTGAATCATATGCTGTTACTGTTTCAACACCACGAACCTAAAAACAGTAACGTCAGAATAAATCAGGAAAAAAGTAGATGACTGAATGAAAAATCACAAAAACATTTGATTCCCGTTGGTAAAGCACATACATTACTTCCATGCCCCAACTCCGTCATTGCAAAGCAACCCTTGACTGAGTAATTTTCAGTGTCCCTCAGCCACTTGTCATGATGTTGCTTTGTACCCAAAAATTGTATGGCACCACCCCTGCAAACATTTACAACAATTGTCGCACTCAATTCCAATTTTCTTCAATTCTACTTTAACCTTGCTGACTAAAAAGTTCTGCCTATAACAAGCGGTTACAAACTTAAATAAAATGTAAGGCAACAAAATGCCCTTGATTTTCGGCCTTCGATACAGTAATTCTTTGTTAGTTTGTTGCTTTTGAACTTACATCTTTTTGCTATCTGCTTTCTAATTCCTAAAAATTGCTTAAAAGCAGCATCAAATTTGATTAAAATAAACAACTAGCTAAAATGTAACAACACATTCAACTAAAATCGTCCCATAAAAACTTAAAATAATACATACTCAAAAGATATCCAATTTTCAATCGCTTAAGACAATTAAGTAGTCTCTATGTATCCCAATCCTTTTTTCTTTTAAGATCCAAAAGCAAAATCAAGGCAAAGATAATAATCAAAGGAAGCTTATTACTCTACATAGTGACATTTGTTTGCACGTAATTCACTACCTATCTCAATTTCCATACAAACCCACGAAAAAAAAATATATAAAAATATTAAATTGTACAGTTTGAAAGCAAATAAAACAATACAACAAAAGTCCAACTCCTTTAAATCAATCTTAAAAGGTGAGGGAAAACAGATAACACACCATAAGAAGAAGTGAACTCCGAGCTTAGTGAAGATGGAATGATCGTAGATACTCACAACCTCAGAGCAAGCGAACTTCCTCATCTCAATCTCTTCTCCTTTCTCTGTCAAATATCCTTTGAACACTCCTTTCTCCAACAAATATTCGATTCGTTTCATTGTCATCTCCCGCTGCTGCTCCATAGACTGATTATAGTCCGGCGACACGAAAACCCTCCCTCCCCTGACTTTCGGGTTGAACAGCTTGCTCTGCCTCATCAACCCGAACAGCCAATCCCGTTCCACCACGTGATGCCCGTCGATTAGCTTCCGCATCTCCTTGACGTCAAACGCGTAACTTTCGGATAATTCGGGGGAAGAGTAAATTAAACAGGCGTTTGAAGAAAGGGAAGGGGTTTGGGCAGGCGATGGCGGAGAGGATTGGAGGAGATGATTGGTTAGGATTTTGGTTCTTTGAAAAGCTCGATCCATTGCAGAATTAAGGTTTTCTTTTTCCTTTTTTTTTTCCTCTCTCTCTCTTTTAGAATTTGCAGAGAAAATTCAAGAAGAAGATGTTGATAATAATAGGTTGATGATCCTTGGAAAGTACTTTTCTCACGTAGCGTGTTAGGGCGCCAACTCCAGAAAAGAAAAAAAAAAAAAAAGAAAAGTCGCAGCATTAACGTTTAATTACACACGTGAGTAATAAATTTTATATCATTTTACCTTTTCTGGAAAAAAAAACAATGATATGACTTTGGAGGGAGGACCTATTACTATTAAACAAGACAACATAAATATATTATACATAAAACTATTAAAATATAATATAAATATATATTTTAAAATTTATGTAATAAAATTATTTATTTATTAAAATTAATATCAATTTAAAATATTTAAAATATGATTAAAATAATAAAATATATAATTATGATACGAATATATTAATAGTAAAAATTAAATACTCATATTGTTTTTTATGTTAAAATTATTAAGAGAAAACTTTATAGACATACGTGAAGGTTTTTTAAATAAAAAGAAAAATGTAATTATTTTAATAAATTTTTTAAATTTTATAAAAATAATTAATTTAATGTAAAAAATTTTTAAAAATTAAAAAAAAATTATTAATGGATGCCTATAAATGCCTATCAAATGAACCATATTATTAGTAATGTTTCCATGTCATAATTATTATAAAATTATGAATATCTATTTGCCTCTAAAAAAAATGTGAACTAGTGCCGGTTTAAAGCTCAAAAAAGAAAAGAAAATTTAATTATTATTATTATTATTATGAATTATGTTAAAGTGATTAATTAAATATAAAAAACTTTTTAAAAAAAAAGTGTCAAAATTAATACTTTAAAATATTTTTCAATGATTAAATTAATCATTAAATTTTTAAATAATAATATAACAAAAAAAACTTAATATAAAAAAATTTTATCTTACTTTAAATTTACTTACTTTTTTTATATACGTTATTTGCAGGATATAACGTTAGATGACATAACAAAAAGACAACGACTAAATAACCGAACGTAGCGGCAGATCTAATCCAGACGATCTAATTGTCGTATACTTGCCCTTTTTAAGATATGAAAAAAAATAAATGAATGACGTTGATAGGGAATAGATATTGGCAGACGTGAAGGTTGAGTAAGGTACTTCTGCCTTTTCCATACAGAGAAGGTGAGAGATGGGTTTGGTTACCGTTGTGGCCCACACTCTGCTGAGGCGATGGCTCAATCTTTATAATAAAGCGTGCCGTTGTAGTCCTTATCCTTCCTTCAATCGTTCATTGACCAATCCAAACATTCAACTAATTTTTTTTAATTATAATATATGAAAAATTATAATTATAATTTTTTATCGTTACATGATTGGACAATTAAATAAATTAACTAATTAGAATATAATTGATATTTAATGGTACGCTTAATTAGTTAACTAATCCAAGCATTTAATGATACGTTTAATTAGTTGACTAAGCTAATAGATGGCATTTAATGATATATTTAATTCCATATTAAAATTATCATAAAGAATCCGATTAAATGGTGTTTACTTTTTTTTTTGAACTTTAATCAATGCCTCTAGTTAACATTTCTTTATCATTACTAGTGTTTAATTAGTGTGTATATGTATTAATTAAAAGTTATTTTATTATTAATTTAAAATTTTTTATTTAATATATTATTTTTATAAAATTCAAAAAAATAATTTGTTAATAACATCATTTCTTTATCACTTTAATAATTAGTCATTTCTCCTTTTCCTATTGTTTCAAGGAAATTGTACTATGCGTACACGAGAGAACCTTTGAAATCATGATGGTGAAACTTTAACCAATCAAATTTGATTAACAGAGATCTTTCGATTAGATAGTTTGATTTAAGTTTAGATTGAATAAATTCAAATGAGATTATTTTAAGTTATAAAATTTTTACGTTTATATCATTTTAATTTTGGATTAATTTAGGTTTAAATCATTTCGGATTTAGATCATTTTGAGTTTAGGTCACTTTGAATTTAGATTATTTCGAGTTTGAATTATTTTGTGTTTAAATTATTTCAAATTCGTATCATTTCGAATTTCGATTAATCGAGTTTAACACTTAAGTTAGTTAAGTTCAAGTTATTCTAGATTTAAGTCATTTTAAGATCTAATTAATTCGGTTTAATATTTAGGTTAATCAGTTTCGGGTCAATTAGGTCTAACACTTTAAGGCCATTATAGGATTGTGTCCATTTCATGTTAATTATTCAAGTTGATTCGGGTTCTAGTTATTTCGAGTTCAAGTTATTTCGAGTTTAAGTCATTTTGGATTCAAGTTAGTTGATTTCAGGTTGTTGACTTTTTCTTGTCAAATTGGGTTGAGTCAAATTTGGGTTAGGGTGAATTAGTCAGGTTATTCAAGTTAAAATAAAAAATGACAAATCTTGAGAGAATGCAAATAACAGTACTTGAAAAATGCATAAATAATTATAAAATAAAGATTCAATTAATGGGTACCTATAAGTATTTGTTACGGATCTTCACTTTACCTTTTAAAAAAGTTTTTTATATCAAATCAATATTTTCATGAAATTCAAAAAAGTAAAATAATAATTATACTTTTCTTTTCATTATTATCACCTTAAGTACTACCTATAGATATTAAGCTTCTCGTAAAATAGAATAAAAAATCAATAAAATTTAGTGTTTGCTTAATAGCACCAAATATTTATTAAAATAATTTTGAAACTTATTAAAGTTTTCTTTGTTTTTATGTCAAATGTAATCCGTAGATTGTACTACCATCTAAGTTCAAGGTTTATTCAAAATTTGAAAGAGTTTATTAAACAAGTTCGATAAAAAAAAAAGATTCATTTAAAAAATATCAAGTCTTAGTTTTAAATTTGAACTCGATTTTATCTAAATTATATGATATATTATCATATAATATTTTAGTATAAACATAAAAAAAATGTTAACTTATTTACGTTTTAAACTTTACTAGACAAAAAAATATTAAAGATTAAACGAAAGTATCTTATTTTATGTTATTTTTTGAAATAAAAAAGATTATCTGAATGGGCTTGGACTATAGCATTTGTCAATCTAAGTGGAATTTTGAGGCTCAAATTATAAAATCAAGTTAAACTTAATAAGCTTGTAAAATGTTGATATTATATCTAAGTTTAACTCGAACTTTGTCCAACTTAAATCATGACACCTTTATTTCAAAAATTAATATAAGACAATGTTGATATTTTTGGCAAATTTCGTTTAAGTTTTTATTTGCACAAAATAAAGATTTTGACATAACTATTTAAATATTTAAAAAATATTCATTATGCATAGAATTATTTGCTGTTAAAATATTAAAAATAATAATATTTATTATTAAGAACTTAAAATAGTAATATTGATATTTTAATATTTTTAAGGAATTTCAAAAAATTAACTAAAATAATTTTTATTAATGTAATGATTTTTATTAATCATGTTTAAAAAAGGTTCAAGCCTCCAACACCTAAGGGTCAAGTTAGACCCCATCCATCTTCCAATTATACAATATAATATATTATATTATATTTATATAATTTATGTTATATAAATAATAAATTATAACATTATAATGTAAGTATTAAAAATACATTATTTTTAAAAATTAGTCACTTTCACAAGCTTTGTTTTTAATTAATAATTGTTATTAAAGCAGTGTTATAGTAGATGATCTCTCTTTTAAAGAAAAAAATGGTTGGTTCATGAATTTCTTCATTGTTCCTACAAAACAATATTAAACTTAGTGAGAAACCAAAATCCAAAATGAACCGTAACTCACGAGCAAATTTTGGTATCTATTGATATAATTAAGTTGGAGAAAATAATAATCAAGTCAATAATGATGTATTTATTGTAATTATGATAGTAACAGTAATATTTTTATCAAGTCAATATTCCTTGCATAAGCACGACACAATCCAAAAGTATATAATATTAATAATTTAGTCTTAT
This sequence comes from Adansonia rubrostipa, assembly GCA_038381775.1. Lineage (NCBI taxonomy): Eukaryota > Viridiplantae > Streptophyta > Magnoliopsida > Malvales > Malvaceae > Adansonia > Adansonia rubrostipa. Next base: position 5,966,919 of record JBBYHM010000002.1, on the reverse strand, counting down.
AATCTATGCTAAAT
>JBBYHM010000002.1:5951524-5965144 GCA_038381775.1 Adansonia rubrostipa | reverse complement strand
AAGGTATAGTTCACGATATTAACCCTATTTGCAAAAGTGAGCGAAGTGGATAATTTTTTAAAGAATAATGATCTTAATGTTACTATTTATACTATCTATAAAACTCTTGATTAAATTAATATGATGAATTAAATAATATTAACTTAATAAAAGTAATTAAAAAAATTTGAATAACTTTTAATATCAAATAATAAAATAAAACTGTTTATATTTTTTGATAATTATTTAAACTTATGCAAAAAAAAAAAAGAAATCCATTTCTCTTACAAATAACTGTAACATATAACCTTTTATTTTTTATTTTTTTTTAAAAAAGAAAGTTATTCTTCCATGATTTTTCTTTCTTCCCATGCTGTGGGTGTCCAAATTTCCAATATTAATTGATTTTCTAAGTAATTCCTTGTAATAATAACAATAAAAAATAGTCGTCAAAATCGGCGATCCGACTGTCTGGCGGAAAATCGACACGCGGGCGAAATGTGCAATCCCCCCTTCTCTCTGTAACCACCTTTGCTGGCTTTTCCTCCATGTTTATGGCTTTGAGCTTTTTGCAGAGAGATTCTAATCTCTCCGCTGAGCTCCCAAAGCCTCCCATCCCTTTTAACATTTTACCCTTCAACCCCACCACCACCCTGCAACTCTGGAAACTTTGCCTTCCTCTCTTCCTCATCTTTTCCTGGTAAAAAAATTTTCAAAAAAATTTTTTTTTTTTTGTTTCTTCATCTCCATTCTCCAAAACCATCAAAACCCAAAATTTAATATTAAAAAAAATGTTATTGGTTTGCAGAGTTGCCGAGGGAGATATGTTATAGCAGTGAAAAGAACTGATTGTGGCTTTAAACGATGTACAAAACTCCATTGCCTGCTCAGCTCTCTGATTTCAACCGCCGCATAATCGACGACGACAATGCCACTACCCTTCGAGTCTATCAAGTTTGGAAAGGAAGCAATGTAATTTTCCTTCTATGGCTTATTTCCTATTTCCCTTATTTTTCTCCTTTTTTTTTTTTTTTCATGTTCTTCACTTTACCATTAATAATCTCTCTCAGAAAGAAGCTAAATTCGAGGTTGATTTATTTGTTCAGAGATTTTGCCTTGGAGGTAGACTAGTATTTGGTCCAGATGTAAGGTCAATCTTCCTTACAATGTCCCTAATTGTGATCCCGGTCATCTTATTTTGTGCTTTTGTTTCTCAAAGACTCATTCATGAATTTGGCCACCATTTTGGCAACGTCATTGTAGCTATTCCAATTATCGTCACTGTCTATGTAAGTTCCTTTCTTCCATAAATTGGAAAAAAAAAATCCAATAAAAAAATGTCTTTGTTTTTGGGTTGATTCAGTAATTAACATTGTTTTTTGCCTGTCAAACTAGTTCAGGATCTTATTCTTCTGCTCCTCACATCTGGAAGAGATCCTGGCATTATTCCTCGGAACTCGCAGCCTCCGGAAACAGATGACGAGGGTTCCACTATTTCTACGGGTTGGCCTGGGAGTCAAATTAGTGGTGTTGGTGCTTCAAGTTTGCCACCTACGAAAGATGTTGTGGTTAATGGTGTGGTTGTCAGGGTTAAATACTGCCAAACATGTATGTTATATCGGCCACCACGTTGCTCACATTGCGCTATATGCGATAACTGTGTGGAGCGTTTCGATCACCACTGTCCATGGGTGGGGCAATGCATTGGGAAGGTATATGCATTTTTATTTAGTTTTTTCAGCTGATGAAAATTTGGGGGTAATTTACTCATTGTTGAAGTTTCCATACCAAATGGGACATGATTACGATTGCTTGGAACCGGTTATTGGTTTTATTTCCTAGCATAGAACTAGCTGGTTTCATCCTCGAAAAGTTGGATATATTGAAATAATGGCATATGGCGTGATTAAAGAGATGAACTTTATGTATCACAATTCAAAGTAAGTTACTTTTTCAAATTCTTCATGTGATTCAACCAATATCTTGCTTAGTACTGATAGTAGTAAAACTTTTGCATCCCCAAGTCGCTTTTCTCAAATATTTTTAGCGAAGTAACCAAACAACTGGATTCATTATCATAGAGTCACACCTAGTGAACGGATAATGCCATTAGTCGTTCAGAAAATCACGCATATTTTTAGCCTTAGGTCAGTTGGAACTTTTGCCTTTTGTGGTCAAAATATGTTGCTTGTGGAACTTTCCTATTGTAAACTTCCGGTTCAAGTTTAGAAGAATCAATTTAAGAGGAAGGATTTAAGATATTTTTCTATTTATTAATTTATTTTGTAAAGAGAAAGGGCAGAGTTCTTCGAGCTCAATACTATCATGCTTGTGAAATGAGCTTTTGGTCCTTCAAATTGAAAACATTGCCTCATAGCTTGCTTAGACATTAAAAGTTGTCCAGAAAGCTGATGCTTATCTATTTCAAATGAAAATTTTAATTGGAACTATGACCTAGATGTGATCAGGAGGTGATTTCTAGTGTGCTTTGCTAGCTTTCATCGTGAGACACTTTTTAATCCTCAAGGCTAACATATGAAATTGTTTATTGACAGAGAAATTATAGATTCTTCTTCATGTTCGTCTCCTCGACAACCATACTATGCCTCTATGTTTTTTGCTTCTGTTGGGTAAACATTAAGAAAATAATGGATGAATATCATTGTAATCTCTGGAGAGCATTCATGAAGTCCCCTGTCTCAGGGATTCTTATATTATATACATTTTTGACTGCTTGGTTTGTTGGAGGCCTCACGGTGTTTCATCTCTATTTGATTTTTACGAACCAGGTACTGATATCTTCTTTTCTTCCATTATTTTCTGTCCTCTCTCTCTCTCTCTCTCTCTCTCTCTCTCTGCCTTGCTAATTTTCTGTTTTTGCAGACAACGTATGAAAATTTTCGGTATCATTATGGTTCAAAAATGAATCCATATAACCGTGGTTGTCTATTGAACATTTTTGAGATTTTCTTCTCAAAAATTCCCAAGTCTAAAAATAACTTCAGGGCGAAGGTCAAGTTGGACTCTTTTGCGCTTTTTGCTGCCTCGATGTCCTTGGCTCAAACCATGAGCCCTGAGATGCCAAAAAGAAGCTATGACATAGAGGTGGGAAAGCAGAAAACTGTTGCTGCCGTGGAATTTGAAGATTTACACGGTCAGATTGATTGTGTTGGTGGATTGGAGAGTTATGAACTGCAACCAAGGCACACAAACCAGAGCGACAAAGCCAACTGGGAGATCTCACCTGATGCACGTATGTTGGCTGACTTTGAAATGGAAGACAGTTTCTACGATAGAGAGAAAGTTCGTAGAGGTCACTGAAGCTGGTTTCACCTCAGAATGGCATATTAATTATCTTAGAGCCTACTTGAAATTGACAAACCAAACGGCTCAGGTACAAAGGGGTCATGTTGTATATGCTTGGTTAAGTTTTTTGCTATAATGTGTTCCTTTGTGAGGATCCGGGTGGGTGTTTATAATTAATTGCATATATGTGAAGGCTACACTAAATTATCAATGGTAGGAAGGTTTCTTTAATTGTAGATAGAGCTTGGGTTCTTTGAACCTTAGTTGCCCAACTTTGCAGAAACTTGCCTTTCAACTCCCATGGTAGTGAAATCAGTAATAGTTTCCAGAGTTTCCTGAAAATGGGTTTTTAATGAAGTTTTGTTTTTGGATGGTCATGGATCATGGCAAGGGTGTGACTGACTGGAGGATTTACAATTCTGAAAACAATCACCGGTTAAAATGAAACCAATACCATGCATTGCAGACGTGTGTGTGATGCATTATGTTGATTGTGGTTGCAGATGTAAGAAATGCTATCATGATTGAGCTCAAACTGTAAAATAAATATCGTGTTATGGTTTTTAATTAAATCCTTAAGAAATCAACTAACAATTTTTTTTTCCCTTCATCCAAGTGTACTTCTCCCGACTGTTAAAACCTGTGCTCACTTGAACATACTTGAACAACTAGTGTCAGATAAACAGAATAGATATAAGCCTTGGGGGTTTTCCTTGGAAGGAATTGTTGTTTTTCACTTCACCAGCTTTTTTGGGAACTCATGGCAAATGATAAAAATCCTTTGATTCTTCTTTCTTCCTGAGCTAAGTTATGGCGTTTGACACATGTTTATATCTCTTTAGGTATTTTTATTTCACCGATGGACTTCGAGAGTGAAGAATTATTATAGCAATCTGTGTGTTTGATCCATAACCATTTGCGAAAAAGCTCAAATTATGCTTTCCCTTGATTAACTCATGAAACCAGAAACTGAAGTGGGAAGTTGGAACGCCCGTCTATGTGACTTGGACACAAGTGGGAATGTCAGATGTGTATATGTGTTCGACATGAGTATATTTAATTTTTCTTAAGTTTTTCATTTATTTGGGGTGTTTGAATATGCGTTGAACATAAATATCGAATATGAGTATTTCAAGAAAAAATGAAGGAATCAAAGAAACATAGACTTCTGTCTGTATCACGAAAATATGATTTTGTTTTTCGTAGAAGTCGAATTGCTTTGTAACTTGTTAACCAAATAAGAATCATTCTCCCCACAACTGTATCTTTCAATAAACAGCTAATTGTCTAAACTCTAAACCAGTTGATATCCAAATCAAAAAGGGTAACAATGTCGCTTTCGCTCGTAATAAATATACAACAAATGTCATACATGCTTTCTATATTTCCCTTCTTTATTGCTCAGCAGCGTATCACATATTCAGTGACTCTTTAAAATCATATACATTATCTTTACTGAAAAATGAACATGCTTTGTTCCGAGCTGTTTTCGATTCTCTTCCTTATCAATGGCGTGGGAAGAATTTTGATTAGGACCCTATACAAGGCTTCGGTTAAATGAAGTAACCTTCAAAATCAGGTTGTTGATCATGCGCCTTATTTACAGAAACAAAACAAGTTCAGAAATACGAGGATTGCTCGGGAAGAACTTTCATCTGCTTCAACACTAGAGCTACTTTCTTCCGAATCGCGTCCTCATGAAGCAGTTGGACGAGGATTACTTCGGACCTCTCTAACAATGTTCCGCTAATTCGAGAGTGGTCCAGGATCTTATTGAATAAATCCAAGGCTTTCGTTTTGGCAGATAAGGATCCTTTCTCAAGGACCTGCAGGATTGCCACAACACCTTGACTCTCTACAATGGCTGCAGTCGCATGTGACAATGTGCTGTGATCTTCTAGCAATGTTTCAAGTGCCATTAGGGCAGCCTCTGCCACACCCGAGTTTGTGTCGCTCAAAGTTTGCAATAGTGGCTTCACAGCATCCGCCTTGACAAGGCAGAATGTATATCTCTGTGAACATGCAACACCATGGATGGGGCATGAAACTTCATTGTCTGCTGATGCTGAGCAGCACCAGGACATGTTAGGGAAGAGCTTCATCATGTTAAGCAGCGGCGTGGTGTTCTCTCGCCTTACTCTGACGCTTGCATCCGAGAGTGACAGGCTGGTGGACCGGGATAGTTGCGCAAGAGCAATGGCTGTTCGCTGCTTGGCCAGCGAGCTGCCTGTGGAAAGCACTCGAACCAACGATGGATATAGCTCGAGCTGTCCCACTTGCTTCTGAAGTTCGGGCTTGGAGGGTTCCGTGAAGCGTAAAAGTGCTGCTAGAGCATTTTCAAGCAGAGACTTGTCCTGGTTAGTTGGTGCACCGATGCCTCCAAATTCTTCATCTGAACTGCTAATCACTTCATGAATGGCTTTTAAAGTTTCTGATTTGCAAAGTATTTCATCAATATCGATATCATCTTTCGGAAGTTCGCTAATAATTCCTGCAGCAATGGACCTTTCTTCAAAATCCGGCGAACTAGTGAGTATGGACGCTAAGTTATTGATGGCAGTTTCTTTCACAGGAGAAGGTGGGAGTGGAACTCCATCAGGATGACCTTCTGATATACAGTATATTAGCTTCATCGTCCATCTTCTAACTAACACATGGTCGCTATCAAGGCAAGAGAAAAGGTGATTGACAGCATCGGCGTTAGCTCGTATCAGATTTTGAGTCGTTTTTGACTTATTGCTAAGCTCAATCAGCAGGTGTAAGAACTGAATCTTAACCTGCGGATCGAATTTTTCAACAAGCTCCAAAAATAGACTGACATTATGCTCCGACTGAAGCTCCTGTAGCCCCTGATACATCTGAAATTGAGTATGCTGACAAGCTTCTACCAGCAGAGCTAGAATCTCGGCAGCTTCTTGTTTAAGGAGAGGATCGGACCAGAATGTGATGAGATTAAGCACAAGCGGTATAGTTGCCGGGTCTGACAGGAACTCCTTTACCATCTGTGGATATCGTATGAGCTTCTTGACACATAGGATGCAAGTAGATTTGTATGCCGGGGAGTTGGAGGACAGCATGTGAACTAGATTGTGAACAAATTGTTTATCTTTCAAGTCATTTATGCTGTTTTCTTTGAGTTGCATCTTCACCAAGGCTGCTGCCATCAATGCTCGAGTCTCTTGGTTTACAACTGTTTCAAGAACAGGCTTTCAAATTAATAAAAATTTATTCGATAAACATGTCATACTATAAGTTTTTTTTCTTCCCTAGATTTATTGTTTCACCTTGGTTGAATCGAGCAACGAATGACTGCAAGTATCCCACTTCAGCCATCTTCACAACAAAGTGTGTGTTGGATGAAAGATTCTGCAATACATTTTGAGCTTTCGAAGAGATATCTGGGTGGGGATTACCGAGCAAAGATACCATGAGCGGAATACAATCTTTGGTATTCCCTATTTTCTCTACGAGAGTTTCAGTTTTAGACAGTTCCAACAAGATGGCAATGGTATCCGGATCCATTTCACCATTATAGATCCGCTTCACAATTTGGCGAACAGCTCCTGCTTGAAAGATTTCTTGCTGCAATTCCCGAAAAAAGAACTCTTTAAGATATTTGAATGTTTGCTCCAATGAAAAAATCAGTAATAAAAGAACATATTTATGCACACGTTGAAAGTACCTTATGGGAATCACAGTATTTAGCTAAGCAATAAAGGCATCTCACTGCTGCCATGGTGTTAAGCGTAGTGTCTTTCAAGGACTCAACGAACTTTGGGATGAGCCCTTCCTCTGCAGCTCTCACTGCATTTTGAGGGATTTCGACTAAAACCTGCATATCCTTTAAAGCTTTTTTTTTCCTAACATGGTCGTCAGAATTGATTCCAGAGACTGCTGCTTGAAATTTCAAGTCCGTATCTTTTTTCTTCCATTCTTGGATGGAGCTCCGAAGGTTAACATTCGGTGTTAGCTCCAAACTTTGAAGCTCTTCTTTGCAAGTGGGACAATTCTTCTTCCCACTCTTGAAGTATTCCAGGATGGCCTTCCTCTCGAAACTGTGGCCGCAAAAAACTGCAACTGGATCGACCATCATCTCATTGCACAAAGGGCATATGAAAGAAGCGATAAGGTATTGCTGGTGGTATGTTGAGGTCTCATCATTTTGAGGCCTCGAAACAATTTCGGTACTGTGCAACAACTGAATCAATTGTGAAAGTTGCAGTGCCTCAGCTTGCTTCTTTTGTACTTCCATCTCTTCTTTTTCCTGCTTCAAAAGTGTCAATTCATTTTGTACCAAAGACGCATTTACGTCAGCACCAACAGCTTTGGCGATCTTCTCTAGGAGTTTTACGGCATTGTCTCGGTTTCTACTGCTCTGGAATATTGAATCCTCTATTTCCGAAGCAATTTTTTCAGTCGCGGCTGCCATGCGGAACTCCATTGAATTCAGATTGTTGACAATCTCGTCAGTCATGCTCTTCAAGTTCATTGCCAAATCGAGATTTGTCAGCTGAAATGACGAAATGGTTGAGGCAATATCTTTGGCTAAAGCTTGCATCTGCCCGAGCATCGAATGCGAGTGAAGTAAAAACCGGAGACGGCTACCAGATTTGTAATCCTTGATGATCTTCCGGCCTTTCCTTAGCTGGTCGTTCAATTTCTCCAATGCTGCCTTGGTAAAATCCGAACCCCTTGCAGCTTCAATTTTCCGCACATTTAAGGCCTGCAAAAGTGTGTTAAGCTCGGAGATACACCTCGAGAACTCTCGAAAGCTGTCCTTTTCGATCACAACATCTTTTGTTTCCTTAGCAAGCTCCACCGTCTGCAACCCAACCCTGTTCCAGAGTTCCTGTAATATTGCTACACCAACATCCTCAATTCCAATTTGAAAGTCCATCGAAGACATTGAAAGTAGCTGTAAGAACTAAGAATCAATTCTTGTTTCCAAGCTTAACTGCTGCTTGCCACTAGCCTGGCATGCAATAACCTGCAAAATTATAAAACATAGGATAACGTAAAATTTGAAGCGAATTTTTCTCGAGTTTATGAAGAAAAGAGATAGAAGAAACAGAAAGAATAGTTGGGGTCTCAAAGATCAAGACCGTAAAACACGTTTTATAGGATTTGAATGTATTGAATTTATGTTTCAGCAGCCATTAAAGCCCCTTTTTTGCCTATGTTATACAATCAGGGCTTAAGGTCAAAGGCGGCAGGTTCTGTTCTCACTGAAACTTGCACTGTTAACTATGTGTATGTATATATATATATATATATATATATATAATGTAATATATCTGTTAGTATAGCACCTAAGCTCCTACTTCCAAGAAACAACAAAGTGTCTTATCCTTAAACTTTGTCAATAATTTCTGACCAAAAAAATAAGAATTTTGCTAAAGATTTCTCTCTCTGGGTACGTTAAAACTGCTTGAAGGGACTCAACAAAGAATAAAAAGGAAAGTGAAAAAGAAAAGAAAAAGTTTGAGAGCTGCTAACCAAGGAGTCTGGTGCCAACACCTTTGAAGCCGTTGATAGTTGACGCTGAAGGAAGAAGGCAGCAAAGTAGCGACGGGGTTGTCCCGGAAAAGAAACCGTTGACGAATTCAAGTGGCAGAAAAAAAGGGAAGGATTTTACTTTCAATTGTTTTATTGCAGTGGGAAAATGGAAGATGCAAGGAAAAGTTTTTGAGAAAACTTAAGAAAGGTCAAGGCTTAGTCATCAAAGTCTTGTTTTTTAAAACTCGGCTTTAGCGTGCACATTGGGAAGGCCGGCCAAGGACTCGAACGTTTGAATAACTTTTTCACGCATACTACACGCGGATTATAAAAGCACCGAGTCTCTGAACCCACATCCACACAGGAATCATACCACAACCCAGTCCAGCCCAGCCCAGCCCAGCCTTGCCTGATATCCACACCCGTAAGCCGGTATCCAAGTTGAATTTAATTTGGCTATTATGTAATTAAACTCGAGTAGTTCACGTAATCGAACAAGCAAAATCTGAGAAATTGGAGAAATTGGGGTTATGAGTGAGCAGAATCTAGACAGTTTAAGTTATCGAGTTAGTTTAGCTCTAGATAAGTCAAATTGCACCTTGAATTTTTTTTAAATTTTTTTTATTACTTCGAATAGGATTGATCCAAAAACTTAAATTATTATTTAAATATTAATAAAAATAAAAATTACTTTTATCTCAAATATAATTAAGTGAAATTAAATAATTTGATTTTTAACTCGAATCAAATTCAAGCTCTATAAATAAAATTCAAACGAGTTTAAATTAAATTTCGAATTATAAATTTCAAATCAAATTCAAATTAAAACTCAAATATTAAAAATAAAACTTCATCACAGTCAAACTGAATTTCAACCCACAAACTACGAATTAAACTCGAATTCAAACTTTTTACTATTTAAGTTCCATTAAATTTGCATGAATGGATTGGCTTTTCCCATTTGCGGATCAATTTAAGTGCTGAAATTTCATCAATTAAAACGGGTTCCATTTTTTCATGTCCTTTTTCAAAATTTCCTTTTTTTATTATTATTATTATTTTAAAAATAATTTTAATTAATTAATATTATCTTCAAAAACCACTATCCAGTCTTAGCTTTGAGTCCCAATAGACAAATACTAGTAGTAAGGTCACCATCGCTTGCGTCTCCAAGATGGCAGCATTTTCATTTGACAATAAAAACGCGTCCTTCTTGAGGGTATGCTCCAGTCTCCCCCAGACGTTGAATACAGCTTTCTTTTTTCCACAAATTAATTAATTTAATTCAATTTAATTTTTTAAGTTTATTTTTAATACATTAATAATTTATATATCTATATATATATTATTAAAATTTTTAAAAATAAATCTAAATAATTTTATTTTTAAGTGGTATTATCATCTAGTTCACTTGTAGCTAAACCTATCTTGGGCATATATTTTTGTAATTTGAATTAACCTTAGTGCTTTAGTTAATAAAAATATTTATTTATATTTAAATTTAATTATAAAAATATATAAATATAATATAAAATTATTTTTTGAATGATAAAATAGACCCACGATTTGGGTAAAAAAGATTTGGATAAAAAATTTTAAAAAATTTTAAATTACGATTTGACTTAATCTATAAATACCTCTAGTGATAATCGTAAATATATTCAACATAAATTTTAATTATTTTTAATATTATCATTTGAACTCTAAATTTATTAAATCTCGCTTAGTAAATCATGTAAGCATCATGTAATTATCTACCCCACATGTCAATTGAATATGATTTATTTATTCCACTAATATTGTCATTAGACCAAACCCTACTCCACCAACGTAATCTATCAACAATTCATCCTAATAAAAAATAAATGATAATAGAAAAAGAAAAACACAAAATTGTTATTAACTAGAAAATTCAAAAACCATTGAACAAAGGAAAATCAAAATCTTAAGATTCTAGTAAATTAGTATTCACTAAACTTTGGTATAAACAAGTAATGAAAGGTTATCCTTCACCCTGCAAAAATATAATGGCTATTTAAGCTCTTAATACTCTAGGTGTTAAAAGGTTGGATTAGATTGAGTCTAAGTATATTATCAATAATATTTATATTTGTTTAAGTCTCGTTTGACTTATAATATGGACATCAAATTTTATTTAAGTTTATCTATTTTTGTAAATGAATAGTTTAGGTCCGCTTAAATTATTTTTTCTTACTTTTTTCTAAATATATCTTTTTAAATTTAATATTTAGTAATTTAATAATTTTCTTTTGATAAGCTTTAAAATATAAATACCTCAACATAATTTTCTTTAATATTTATACTATAATATTGTATATATTTTTTTTGTTTATATGATATAAATTACACAACTATATATATATAAAGATAATCTAATTACATAATTAAAAAATAAATCAGACTAAGCTCAAATCTTGAATGTTAGAGCCAATGCCAACCGGTTTTATAAATAGATCTAAAATTTTTGTCTAAACTTATTTTTTGAATATAATATTTTTATTTAAATCTTTCTAAATATTGAACGACCCCAATGCTTGGACAACACAGATAAAGATTTTGTATGATTTGCGTTTAAACGAGTGAGTTTAAATTTTAAGAAATTTCATGAAAGGAGCCGAGTTTATTAATGTCGAAAAAATTAAATCAAATTTATAAATTTAATTGATTCAATTAAAAATCAAAAGCTTATTCGATCGGATAAAAAATTAAATTAAATCGATAAAAATTAATTTTTTTTTTACATTATCTAATTTTTTATTTGTTGAAGCTTATTTCGAGAGAATTTCTGCCACTTATTGCCTGGCAGCTTTAATAGCATCATTGCTGTAATAATTTTGGATTTTTTTTTTTAATGTAACAATATCAATCTCAGTAGATTCACTGTGCATTTAAATAAAAAGATTTTTAAATTTTTGAAGGAATTTAAAATCAAATACATTTCAAAATGCATTATTTCAAATTAGAATTTGACTCCTTTAATCTGTTTTTTTTTTTTTAAGAAATAATATTTTACAAAAATATTGTTTTCCTTCAAGTAAAAAGGTTAATAGTTTCCTTAGTTTCTTCTTTCTTCAAGTGAAAGGTAGTAACTTTTTGTAAAAAAAAAAAAAAATGATTAATTATTATTTTAAGTGAAAAGACTTAAACCTATTTAATTTTACATTTAGCAAATTTATTTTATTTAAAATTTTTTTGTTAATTCATCGACTGAGTTAATGTTCACTTTAATCTAGAGTTTATAATAATATAGAACTATAGATGCTAGCATTCGTAATTATTTTGTTTGGATAAATTTTCTTTGACAAAAAATTAAGGTAGTGGAATTTCATGAAATAAAAAGATTATATTATAAAAGAGAATAATGATATTAAAAATAAAAATACATATATGTATAAAAACTATGCATTATGGATATCATTAAATTCATAAAAATATATACACATATTAGTAATATAAAAATATAAAAAAATATATATTTATATATCATAGTTAAATAAAAATGATAAATTGTATTTTTGGTTTTGTATTTTATAATGGACCATGTGGGAATTAGAAGAACTCTAATCCCTTTTTAAAATTCCTTATAGAATTTGAAATTCTCTCTGCTTTTTGTAAGCTTTTAAAAACCTTGATTGAAATTAAATACTTTTTCCTCCAAATGCCTCGTCCAAACGCACCAAAGTTTTTTGGAATGAATTTCTGAATTTAAATTTTCAATCTTCGATCTTTAAGGATAATAATCATAAATAGAATTAAAATTTAAGCTTCGAAAATATATTAAAAACACAAAATTAAATCATACCAAAAAAAAAATAAAAAGAAAAAACACTTAATACATATATAGATTAATAAAATAAGAGATAATAAATATAAATAAAATTTGTAAGTAGAGGTGTTTATAAATCGGATCGGACTGGTTTGAAATCTTATTCATTATTAAAAAATGAAAATTATTTTTATATTATTATTCATAATTAAATTTAATTTTTTTTAATTTCTTAAACAGTAATTCGGGTCTTACTTATTCGTTTTGACTTACAAAAGCTTTTCCCTAAGCATAGTCTAATACGGGTCTCACCATGTGAGCTGTCTGACTATGAACAAGTTTGTTGGAAATTGGTTTTATAGAACATGGTTAATAGGCACTTATGCTACCAAAATAAATATGGGATCCATTTATATTTGTGGTTAAGTATTTTATTGAATTTTATATTCCAACATGTGTTATTTAGTATGAAATATTAACATATTTAAAATCAATTACTGGTGAATGAAAAATTGATCTCAAAGAATTTTTAGATAGCAAAATAATATACACAAACATTCTAAAATATTTGATATATTACAGGTTTGGTTAATTGAAAAATATTTGTTATTTAATCTCATTTGATTAATAAATTTCCATCCCTAAATATCTCACTACATGAACCATACATTAATTATGGTGTGATATACATCAATGCCATTATGAACATCCATTGAATTTGAAAATATTCATAAAACTATGAATATACTTGAATGTTAGTATGTATATTCATGAATTATGTATATTTATAGATTTGAATATTTATAAACTACGAATATACATAAATAATATTAGCTATATGAAAAAATTATATACATTAATGAATCTGAACATTCATTATTAATTGATGGATATTTATGTATTATGCATATTCATGTATATTGGGTAATTAATGTTTAAGCCTTCTAAGTCCTATAAGAAAAAGTTGTGATAAAGTTTATAATTCGAAGACCATAAAAATAGTACAATTTATTAAGGTGGGTCGTTAGAATTCTAGAAAGCAATTTGCTAGA
>JBBYHM010000002.1:5933579-5944835 GCA_038381775.1 Adansonia rubrostipa | reverse complement strand
CTTGGGTTTTGTCTCGTGCATTTATGGGAACATGTGGCCTTAACCACCACCAGATCTACCCCATCGGATGGGTTTGCGTAACTCTCATTCGCTCCCCCAACCCCCCCTCTCCCTCTTTTCATTATGTTGCACTTTCACAAGAGGCAAGGCTTTATCTGCATTTCTTTGAAAAAAAATCAAAGTTCGATAATGAATCGAGGGTTCAATTTAATTGATTCGTATAATCACTTGTAAGACGACATTCAATATGCCTATGATAGGATATGTCTTAGAGACAATTAAATTGCAAATCTTGTATCCTTGTTGGCTTGAGCTGTTGCATTTTTCAAAGGAATAGCTTCTAACCATTTTGTGAAATACTCCATTTCTACCAGTATCTATCTGAGCGCGTTGAACGTGGACTGTGACATTAGCAACAGCATGTGGCTATGGAAAGTTTTATCAAAAATTAAAGAGGCAGGGTGATTCAATCAATGTCCGGAAATCAATTGGGACGAGGGTTTGAACCATAAATATGGTGAAAGTGGTTGGAAAATTGGCAGTTAGTAAAGGGGATATAAAGACCAGACCAGGCACACGCGTGTTGGACTCATGTTGGAGACGTTTCCGGAGAAAAAGACAAGATCTGTAGCTGTCTTTGACTGGAATCCCAGTAGGTTGCGCGGCCTTTTTAATGGGGGGGCTCTGAACCCGCCCACTTTCTTCTTTGCTGCATGCAAAGCAAAAGAGGAAATGAGATTTGGACCTTTCCTTTTGCGTTATTGGAGATAAGGCCATGTCTCTGATGTCCCTGGTGCCATGGGAATGGGAGGGTGAAAGTGAAAGGACTGCGAGGTGGGTCTTTCATGCTTTTTCCAATCTCAGTTTACTGACAGAACACTGTCCACTAAGTATCTAAAACAAAGCCGATTGTTTTCGCTCTCGATAATTATCGTAATTGATCATAATAATATTTATTATATTGACAACTATAATAAATAAGTTACGAATGAAATTACATGTCATCATAATTCAAATCCATGAGCCAACTCCTACCATCCTGTATGGATTGTACACGACACTCTCATCAATCAGGGCAATGGGGAAAATGGACATGATTTTAGATTTGTTAATTTCCCATTTTTTATACTATTAACGTACTTACAACTAGATCTATTTATAGTTAGACAATATATGTATTTTCTATTGAATTAAGCTTAAAATAAAAATTTTAAAACTCGAATAAACTCAATTTAATTTAAATTATTATTTAAATAATAATATTTATTTAAATTAAATTATAAATATAAATAAAAAATTTTTAATTCAATTTAATTTAAACTTAAATAATAAAATAAAAATAATTCGAGCCAACCTAAGCCTCGTAACACTTTTGCTCGCAACAATCGAAGGTGATAACAAGACCCCGATAAACAATCAGGTTTATATGCTCCACATTCACTCCTTAAACCTAGTTGGGTTAGTCATTTTGTCTCACCCCTACTATTGGCTTTTGCAAGACCCAGACCCCAAACTCTAAATGGGCCACTAGAGAAGGTTGCATTGCTGGTCCGGAAGATCAATCAAATACCAACCTCGCAAAATTTGAAATTTTAACGAAAAACTTTGAATTGTAATTAATGTAAGACTGATCAAATTTAAATTAAATCAAACTCAAAATAAATAAAATTTAAAATAATTTAAATTTAAATTTAAAATATTTTATATCTAAAATAATTTAAACTCAAAAATTAAAATTAAAATGAACCTCACGCAGCCTCGATCTTGCCCAATTGTTAATTTGAAAATTATAGCAACAATTAATTTTTATTAACAAAAGAAAATGGAGCACAAGAAAACTGTTAGATATATCCATAAATCGAGTTATGCATCTGATTTAACGAGCATTGTTAAATTGAATAGGTATGAGATAAATATTTTAGAATTCAAACTATGAGACTTGGTTAGATCTGAATTATTTTTTAGTTAAAAATATATAAAAATAATTTTTAAAGTATTTTAATATATTTTAAAAAGTTAAATGGATTTTTAAATTATATCGAGAAAAATCAAATTTAAAGCAAGCTATTGGGTAATTTTAGGGCACCTCTTATGTAAGCTAATGAAAAAAAATATTACTATAAAAAAACATTTATCCATTTTAAAACATTTTCATGGATAAATAAATTAAAATAAAAAATTGCCTTAATGTATATAATAATATGAGATTTAATTGTTTGATAAAATTTAACTATTTAAGTTCTACCCATAATTGTTATCTAAAATATTATAGTAATTTTCTTTAAAAAATGAGAAAAAATTTTTAAATTTTTGATAGTAAATCTTATTACTGTTTGTAATATACAATATTAAATACAAATGGCATAAATATTATTATTATATAAATAATTGAAATTAATAGAGTACATAGTACCCAAATTTGCATTAACATGTAAATTAGATAGTACCCAAATTTGCATTAACATGTAAATTAGATTAACAAAACTTTTTTACTTTTTAAAATTAATGAAAAATTAAAAATATAAGATAAATATTTTGATATAAAATTTAACTTTTTTATTTTAAAACAGTTTTCATTGAAATTAGAATTTTTTTATTTATGCATTAAATTGAAAAATTAGATTGATATAATTTTTTTAATTTTAAGATTAATAAAAAATAAAACTCTGAAAATAAAAACATAATATAAACTTTAACTTATTTTACTAATTATCAGATAAATTTATTTAATGAAAGTCATCAATATAATTGGAATTTTTATTTACAAAATGGATATTTGTTATTAATAATAAATATTTAGAATGACAAATTAAATATATTGTTAAAAATTATATCAATTTTCAATAGGTTAAAAAATCTACGTTTATGTTTCTATATATGTTAGTATTTATTATCACATACATTTACAAATGAATATTTGTTGTTTTGTGTATTTTGAATATAAAATTGTATATTTTAAAATAAATTAATTAATAAAATATATTAAATAAAATTTGTATTAATATATACAGTTGATTTTATGTGTCAATTATATAAAATTATTATAAAACTTGTTATTTTAAAATCAATGCGATATTAATTGCAAAAAATAAAAAAAAATGAATGTAAATTTCAATTTATATTTATAGAAAATATATTGATTTACCTTTTAAGATTAGTGAAAAATTATAGTTTAAAGAAAAAGTAGTATATAAATTTTAAACTATTTATTTATTATCAAATACAAAAATATTTTAATGAAATTCAACCTCACTCATATAGGTTAGATAAATTTTAATTATGATTAAAAATATTTATAATAGTAATTTAAAAATATAGTAAATAATAATAATTATTTTCAGTTAATTCAAAAATCTAATATTAGAGTAAACTTGTCTATGATCGTATTACTTATTGAACAAAATTTTTATTAGTTTAGATTTATTTGATTTAACTCGAATTATTATTATTTTTGATCTAAGAACTTTTAGCATTCAGTAATTATATTGGATCCGACTATTTTATAGTCGAATTGAATTATACTTGAATGAGGAAACGTTATCTGAGAAATTATTTTTCCCTTTTACTTAACAAATATAGATTTAAATTATTATTTAATAATAAAAATAATAATTTTTTATTTAAATTTAATTATAAATATATTAATTTCTTTTATTTTTTATGCTGCTGCTATTTGATCGATTCATGTACTAGTGGGGAGGAAAGGTTATCAGCTTAGGCTTCAGCTGCTAATTCATAATCCAAACACAAAAATGAAATAAATGTGATTTGTGAAGTCTGATCTGTTTCTCCCTTCTTTTCCCCTTTATTTTCCTCATTCAGTCTGATCTTAAAGCAGCCGATATTCTTCCCTCCCCGAATTCCGGCGAAAATGATGCCGCAGGAGCTCCAACCCCGCTCTTTCCGACCCTACATCTCATCGTCGATTAGTGCTCCTTCTTTCTCTTCCTTCACCGATGCTTCTTCTTCGTCCCCTTACGCCTCCGACGAACCAACCCCAAATCCTAACCCTAGTTTGAACTCCAGCTTTTCATCTCGATCTCTCAAGAACTCACGATTCTCTCCTTCCTCTTTCGCCCACAACGCCCGTCTGGCCATTGCTCTCGGTCCTTGCGCCGCTTTCCTCCTTGACCTCGGCGGGACGCCCGTCGTCGCGACGCTGACCTTAGGGCTTATGATCGCTTACATCATCGATTCGCTCAACTTTAAATCCGGCGCTTTCTTTGGTGTTTGGTTCTCTCTCCTTGCTGCTCAGATCGCTTTCTTCTTCAGCGCGTCTCTTTACTACTCCTTGAATTCGCTTTCTCTCTCTATCCTTGCCGCATTTCTCTGCGCCGAAACCAACTTCCTTATTGGCGTCTGGGCTTCGCTTCAGTTTAAGTGGATTCAAATTGAAAACCCTTCGATTGTACTTGCTTTAGAGCGGCTCCTGTTTGCCTGCGTCCCTTTTGCCGCTTCTTCAATCTTCACTTGGGCTACAATATCTGCTGTAGGTATGGACAATGCTTCTTACTATCTAATGGCTTTCAATTGCGTTTTCTATTGGCTTTTCGCGATTCCTAGGGTTTCTTCTTTTAAAACCAAACAAGAAGTGAAGTACCACGGTGGAGAAGTTCCTGATGATAATTTGATTCTTGGTCCACTCGAGAGTTGTCTCCATACTTTGTATTTACTGTTTTTTCCACTCATTTTCCATATTGCTTCGCATTACTCGGTCATGTTCTCTTCAGCTGCTTCTGTCAGTGATTTGTTTCTTCTCTTCTTTATTCCTTTCTTATTCCAATTATATGCTTCAACAAGAGGGGCATTGTGGTGGGTCACGAAAAACGCCCACCAGTTGCGGAGCATTCAGTTGGTCAATGGTGCAATTGCATTGGTAGTTGTTGTGATTTGTCTTGAGATTAGAGTTGTGTTTCGTTCGTTTGGGAGGTACATTCAGGTGCCCCCACCCATAAATTATCTTCTTGTTACCACTACCATGCTTGGAGCGGCTGCTGGAGCTGGTTCTTATGCACTGGGAATGATATCGGATGCATTTAGCTCTTTGGCCTTCACTTCTTTGGCTGTTGTTGTCAGTGCTGCTGGGGCGATTGTGGTTGGATTTCCAATACTGGTATGTGCGTCTTTTGTTGCCTCTTTGAAATGAATTCACTCGATGACTGTCTCTGTACACTGCACAATCATGATATGTGTTAATTATTTTGTGTTTTTACTGCAGTGCCATTTTGTCGTTGCTAGGTTATTTTTCTTGACTTGTTTTGCCCGCTGGTCATGTTTCACACTGTGTCTTATCTCCGAAATGTACTTAAGACGATTGGAGCAAAATGAAAAATAACACAACATTTGAAATTTAATATGGTATGCTGAGCGTACACTTGCTTGTGGAAGTTAGAATTTAGAATCTCTATTGTAGAACATTACTCTGCGTGAGAAGATTAAGTGGTTAAAATTCAATTATTACTCATTCTGCTGTATTTTCTGCAGCAATTTCATGTAGGCCAGGTTTGAAATATGTGCATATAAAGTGTTAGTTATTCGTGTGAAAATACATGTAAATGTAATTCTATTGGTCAAATTTAGAAAGAACGTACTAAATTTGGTACTAGCCATTAGTAACATCAAAATTGTTATGTTAGTCTAAACAAGTGATTTGAACTTGTGGTTAGTTGCAGAGCAAAATTAGAAACTATTTTGCTTCATTTATTAATATAACTACTTTGCTTTTCAAAATAAAAAATGTGCCTTACAGTGTTGCATGCTGTGTTTACTACAAACATTTTGATCTCTCTTTAATGATTGCTATTCTTAGCTTGTACTGTTATATAATGAATTTTATCAAAAGATAGGACAGAAAAAGAAGGGAACTCTTCTTTTAATGGTCAGAAATTTTAGTGGTATTCCTTTCCTTTAATGTTCAGAAATTGTAATGCTATTTCTACGTTATTTTGCAGTTTATTCCATTACCTTCAGTTGCTGGATTTTTCTTGGCTCGTTTCTTTACAAAGAAGAGCCTTCCGTCATATTTTGCCTTCGTTGTGCTTGGGACCTTGATGGTCATGTGGTTTGTGATGCATAATTTCTGGGATTTAAATATATGGCTGGCAGGCATGTCCCTGAAATCCTTTTGTAAACTTATTGTTGCGGATGCTGTTCTAGCCATTGCTGTTCCAGGCTTAGCTCTTCTTCCATCAAAATTTCGTGTTGTGACTGAAGTTGGTTTGATCAGCCATGCATTGCTGCTATGCCACATTGAGAATCGTTTTTTCAGTTACTCAAGCATATATTATTATGGATTGGATGATGATGTAATGTATCCAAGCTACATGGTCATCCTGACAACATTGGTTGGCTTTGCACTTGTGCGAAGACTATCTGTGGATCATCGAATTGGACCTAAGGCAGTTTGGATTTTGACTTGTCTGTATTCCTCAAAGGTGGCTATGTTGTTTCTTACATCAAAATCTGTTGTATGGGTGTCAGCTGTCCTTTTATTGGCTATTTCACCACCATTGCTTCTTTACAGGTGGGCACCTGATCTCTCTCTCTCTCTCTCTCTCTCTCTCTCTCTTCAATTCTTAAATTAAGATGAAAGCAATTTTTTCTTGTCATTTTGTTCACTTTATAAACTTTGAAGGGATAAGTCAAGAACAGCATCAAAGATGAAAGCCTGGCAAGGCTATGCACATGCTGCTGTGGTTGCATTATCAGTCTGGTTTTGCCGTGAAACAATTTTTGAAGCATTACAATGGTGGAATGGTAGGCCTCCATCGGATGGTTTACTTCTAGGCTTTTGTATCCTTTTGACTGGACTGGCTTGTGTACCCATAGTTGCTCTGCATTTCTCTCATGTCATGGTACGTATACCTTTTTCCATTGGTTTTCCATATATTGTTTTAAGTTATTATTTGTCATGAAATATCCTTTTATGTTGTTTTTCTTAAAAAAGAGAAAACAGTCTTCTTTTGCATTGATTAGGAAAGGATTCAATCATGCTTACAAGACCTTCTCTCCTCCTAAAGCTCCAAAAGAACAAGCTTCTAACTAATTACTGAGCTGGGAAATTAAACTATTTGATACATGTGTTTATCTTGTTGAGTTGAATATCATAGTTCATTTAGTGCTTAGTTGATTCTTGAACAAAAATAAGAAATGATAGTTGTTTTGTGCTTCAGATGTATTAAAACAATGCCTGACAATAGCCTTTTTTTCCCCCCTTCAAAGAAAATGTTGGTATATTGATTATATTCTTTTCTTATCTTGCTTATGCAGTCTGCAAAGAGATGCATTGTATTGGTGGTGGCTACAGGTCTCCTGTTTATCCTAATGCAGCCGCCGATTCCGTTATCATGGACTTACCGATCTGATGTAATAAGAGCTGCTCGTCAATCTGCTGATGATATTTCCATATACGGTTTCATGGCGTCAAAACCAGCTTGGCCCTCTTGGCTACTTATATTGGCAATTCTTCTCACTTTAGCTGCTGTGACATCCGTCATACCCATTAAGTACATTGTAGAGTTGAGAGCATTTTATTCCATTGCAATGGGTATTGCTCTTGGTGTTTACATATCTGCCGAGTTTTTCCTCCAGGCTGCTGTCCTTCATGTCCTCATCATTGTAACAATGGTTTGTGCATCTGTTTTTGTGGTCTTCACCCATTTTCCATCTGCTTCCAGCACAAAGCTGCTACCCTGGGTGTTTGCCCTCCTTGTGGCTCTATTTCCCGTGACTTACCTATTAGAAGGTCAAGTGAGGATTAAAAGCTTCCTTGGAGATAATGAATTTGGTGGCATCGGAGAGGAAGACAGGAAGCTTTCAACTCTACTGGCTGTCGAGGGGGCCAGGACATCTCTTCTTGGTCTATATGCAGCAATCTTTATGCTTATAGCTTTGGAAATAAAATATGAACTTGCCTCACTTATACGGGAAAAGACTCTTGAGAGGGGTGCACTTAGGCATAATCAATCTGGTCAAAGCAGCAATTCTCTGGGTTTCCCTCCACGAATGAGGTTCATGCAACAACGCCGTGCCTCTGCCGTGTCAACCTTCACAATTAAACGGATGGCTGCTGAAGGGGCATGGATGCCTGCAGTTGGCAACGTTGCTACTGTGATGTGCTTTGCTATATGCCTGATTCTAAATGTTAACATCACTGGTGGCTCAAATCAGGCAATATTCTTTCTGGCTCCTATATTACTGCTGCTCAACCAGGACTCTGATTTTGTCGCCGGATTTGGAGATAAACAAAGGTATTTCCCTGTTACAGTTGCCATATCAGTCTATTTGGTCTTGACGTCACTATATTCCATATGGGAAGATGTCTGGCACGGAAATGCAGGGTGGGGCATTGAAATTGGGGGTCCAGGTTGGTTCTTCGCAGTCAAGAATCTGGCCCTCCTGATCCTTACTTTCCCGAGCCACATCCTATTCAACCGGTTCGTGTGGAGTCGCTCGAAGACGACAGATTCAACGCCACTACTAACGTTACCCCTCAATCTGCCTTCGATCATAATATCGGATTTGACTAAGATTAGGGTGTTGGGATTGTTAGGAATAATTTATTCTCTAGCCCAGTATATAATATCTAGACAGCAATATATCTCTGGATTGAAATACATTTAGACAAATAGATGCTCTCTCTGTATAATATATTTTGGCAAATTTTCAGTTGAGATGTCAAAGTTGAGGTTTTTTTTCAGTTCACTTACGCTCGGATGTTCTTCCCTTCGGGCTTAATTATGTAGAGACTCGTTAAGTAACGAGCCTGTCATTGACTGCTTGTTCTTGATTTAACCATTCAACAGGATACTATGTGCCTTGTTTTTCTCTTTTGAGAATTTTTTTTGATGCAGTTAGATCTGTTCATGGGTTGGATCGGATTAGGTTTGAGTATATTATTGATATTAAATATGTTTGTTCTGATCCAAAATATGAGTTTTGAATTTTATCAAGCTCGCTCATATTATAAATATACAGTTCAAGTTCGTTTAGATTTGTTCATATTATATTTTTATAATTTATTTTTTAAAAATTATATTTTTTTAAATTTAGTCTTTATTAATTTAATAATTTTTTATTAAATTTATAAATATAAATAATTTAACTTAGTTTTTAAAGTTTAAAATATAAAATTATATATATGCACTGTTTATATGACAAAAATTATATAATACATAAAATATAAAATAAATATATGTAATATAATAGTAAAATGAGTCGAGTCGGGTGGGGTTTGTATTTTGAAAGTTGGACTTAAAGTTCGATCCATTATTTTATTAGATTTAATTTTTTTTGTTTAAACTTATTTTTTGGGTCTAATAATTTTATTTAAATTTTTTTAAATATCGAATAAATTTTTGAATTTGAGTTAGATTCTTGAACAAATTGGTTAAAGACGGTTGGCCTACTTATATTCTCCCCCATTGTCACTGGCTTAGACTTGGGTTTCGGTTAGGCCCTGGGCGGGTATGCGCGGACCGTGACATCCATGCCGTGCGGCCCGTGCCCTCAGTTAGGTCGACAGTACTTTCCGGCATCTAAATTTCCGCTTTGGCATCAAATAAGCAATTGGGAATTTGGTTTGGCTGCTGAAAAATGGTTAAATGACACCTGTTTCATGATCAAAGTAGTAAATGGTAACGTTTTTTAGTAAAGGCTCGGGAAATTGAAGAGATTATATGGAGTTGTAATTTATAAAATTTAAAGTGATAAAATAAATTTGAATTTGAATCTTTATTTTAAAAATTTAAACTTGAATTTTATAAACTTTGATTTGATAAAAAAATCGAAAGCTTAAAAGTTTTAAACTCAAAATAGTTCAAGCTCAAAATGATTTGAGCCCGAAACGATTGGAATCGAGAATGACTTGAATAATTCATGCATAATATACAACTCCATAATGATAAAGAATAAAAATAAGGAAGGGTTTACAGTTCTATTTATATAACAAATATAAGAACAAAATAAATTTAACCATTCATGACCTAATTTTAAGGTTTAAAGCTCATAGTCACCTATATTACATAATCATATCTTAAAGCGTAAACATAAATACATGATCAATGTCATTTAGTAATGTTGTGTGTTCATTAAAGAAAATATCATTTAACTTCTTAAAACATACTTAAATTATTTAGGAATCATATTCTTACTTCAATTCATGTTTTATGAAAAGCAAATTTTCAAAAACATAAAATGTAAACCTTTTGCTTGAGTCCTAATCCGATTAAGATTTTTTGAATTAAAACAAAATTTTTTGATAAATTTTGGACAACTTCACACACATTTCATCCTTTGATTTTCACTCAATTATACATTAAACCATGAATTAAACTCAAGAACTCAAAGTTGCCAAAAAAATTCCAAATAATCACCCAAAATATTTCTAGCATCATTATACATATGTCTAAGCCATAAGAACCAAATTTCATAAATTTTGGACAAATCTAACCATGCTCAACAATTTTTTATTTTTCTTACGAGATAAATTAGGCTAAACAAGTTTAAAAACTCATATAATTATTTAAAAAATATTAAAATATTATTTTTATATTAATATTTTTATATTTTATAATTAAATTTAAATATATTTTTTTACTAATAAATAATAATTCAAGCTGAACCACTTGAATTAAAAATTTTTTTATCTAAATCTGATGTAAAACAAATCGTACCTATCACCTAACTTAAATAGATCTTTAGGGTACCTATTTAAAAAAGAAAAAAAAAACACTTAAGCCATTAAAATTATTTTAGTAATTAAGATTATTAAAATTTAGTCTTTAATGATTGAAATATCAAACTACGCGGTCGTTGGTTAAGCCATTAAGATCTGGTTAAAAGAAAGCTTCAACATTGCATGTCCATTCTTAACCAATCTCAACCGTCAGATGATAAGAGAAATTGTGAGCCGCCAGATTTTTAAGGGCTTTAAAATTTATTTGTTTTTCACTTGCGTGTCTCGCTGCCCCTCCAACTTCCCAAAACCTCCCTCCCTTTCCTTCCTCCTCTGCCCAACCCTAACCCGCCACTTCTCTCCCCTCCCTTCCCTTGGTTCGTTTTTATATATTAACAATTTCTCTTTTCTTTCTTCTTTTATTTCCCTTCTTAATTTAATGTTGATTGATTTTGGGATATTTTGTGAATTCAGTTTGTTAGAAGCATGGATTCTGAAGCAAATTGTTATAGGCCTCCGCCAGAGTTCGAAGAAAATTCGTCGGAGCAACTTGTTGATCTTACTTTGTCGGACTCTACGGA
>JBBYHM010000002.1:5910895-5930655 GCA_038381775.1 Adansonia rubrostipa | reverse complement strand
ATAATCATCCTAATCATAATATAAAAATAAAATAAAATAAAAATATTTATTTCTTTCAAAATTTTATATACATTTTTGTAATAATTCTTGTTTATTTCTAAAAAGCTACTCTTTTTTTAAATCACTTATTTCTAAAAAAACTATATTTTTTTACTTATAATATTTTAAAAGCATTATTTTTTTACTCAAATATTTTAGATTTAAATTCAAATAATAATAACAACAACAACCAGCGAGTTACTTAATGTTTAATTTCTCAGAGCTGGCCCAATAAGTTAAACTAGAGCATATAAACCAGGTCCAATTTGAACACTATAATTATAGAACTCCAGAACTATCCAGTTAATTCTCAAACTTTCCTGAATTAACAAATGTTCCAGAAAATACGAGATTCCTCCTCAGCTTGTTATAAATACCCTGAATGTCCTAGTTTGTCACCATCAAGAAAGCGTAATCAAGCTTTGGAAATAATCAGTGGTCTTCAATTTCAATTATCTGGTTTGAATTTGGTCCTTGTTTCGTTATAGAGCAAGAGAAATGGCGTTGATCCCAAGTTTCTTCGGCAGCCGAAGCAGCAGCGTCTTCGATCCTTTGTCACTTGAGTTATGGGATCCTTTCAAGGATTTCCCTTTCCCTTCTTCACTGATAACCAGACAAACCCCTGAAACCTCGACTTTTGTCAACACCCGAATCGACTGGAAGGAGACACCGGAAGCTCATGTCTTCAAGGCTGATCTCCCGGGGCTTAAGAAGGAAGAAGTGAAAGTCGAGGTAGAAGATGACAGGGTGCTTCAAATCAGCGGGGAGAGGAAAATAGAGAAGGAAGAGAAGAACGATACCTGGCATCGCGTGGAGCGGAGCAGCGGGAAGTTCTCGAGGAGGTTTAGGTTGCCGGAGAATGTGAAAATGGATCAAGTTAAAGCTTCCATGGAAAATGGGGTTCTTACTGTTACTGTTCCTAAAGTGGAAGTGAAGAAACCTGATGTCAAAACCATCGAGATTTCTGGTTAAAAAAGAACTTGTCCTAAAGCTACTTATTTTAATCATATGTCTTGTCTGCTGGTCTTAAAAAATTTGACAAGCTTATAAGTTTTTGTGTTGTTTCTGTGTTTGATTAGGCATGTAACATTACCAAGTTCTCATCTATAGTTTATAAAAGCTGGTAATTTTGTAACTGCTCTTTTGTTTTCGTTCCTTTTCTCTTTCTGGATTGTGCTTCTTTACTTGAATTGTCTCTTTTCAGATTTCAAACATGTTTCTACTAATATTCACATACAAAAAGAATCATATCTCATAAGGGGGAAAAGTATATGTAAAAATTAGGTGCCGACAGTCGGCATAGTGGATTGAGTAAAAAGAGTTTTGGGTAGTTTTGTTTTTTGTATTTTTTTTTTCTTGGGGTCAAATTCCTTTGTGGATTTATGCATTTTTGTAGTTTTTTAGGAAAAATAAGTGAAAAATTGGAGAGAGAAGTTGGGATGAAAGTGTGGGTGGAATTCCGAACATTTCCAGGTAAGTGACTGCTGGTGGACGGCGGATGATTGTCGGTGACAGTCACCTCAGGGTGCTCAGAAAACTGGGGTAATGTGGTGGTTCCTTTTTTTCTTGAAGGTTTCTTGAAGGAAGCGAAATGAATTTTTAGAGACGGTAGAGGCTTTGGAGAGGGGAGAGGTCACAGGGAAAGGAAGTGATGAAAATGAAAAAAAATAAAATAAAATAAAATAAAATAAAAGATTTTATATTATTTCGAAAAATAAAAATTATAAATTATAAATTATAAATATTATTTTTAAATATAAGGGCAGATAAATATAAAAATAAAAATAGTAAAATTTATGGGTATAAATGTTTTTATAGAAAAGAGGGGAGGGAAGAAAGTTTAAATTTTTGGGCATCAATCGGTTAAAATATATTTAATATATTATTTACTTATTTTATTGTTATTCATAAATAAAATTTTAAAAATAATATTTAATTTTAATATTTATATGTTATATTTATTTATATTATTTATTGTTAAAAATAAATATTATACATTATAAAAAATGTAGTATATTTTTAATTTAAAATATTTAAATATCATATATTTAAATATAATATATTAAATAATTAAAATTTTTATATTTTTAATTTATAACTAATATATTCAAGAGATTAATGAATTAAGTGTATTTTAAATACAAAACTAGCACGAACACTTGTGTTATGTTACCAGCAGCTCTTTCTTCTCTTTGTAAATTTTACATTAGATATAAATATTAGTTTAGATTTTAAACAATTTGAATAATTAAAGAAAAGTTTAAAAGAATAAAATAAGTTTATGGTAGTAAATTATTATTTTAATTTTTTTTATATTTTATAAGTTATATTAATTAATTTGTTTAAATTTAAGCTTAATTTGATTTAATTGAAAAAGTTGGTAAATTGAAACCAATCAATTTAAATTTATAAATGATTTAAATTTAAAATTATTTAGATTTAAAATAATTTAAATTTAAATTTAAATTGATTTAGATAATAAATGGAAATGTCTCAAAGAAAAAATAATTAAATTCAATAAATTTGATTATTAAAAATAATTAATTAAATTAATTAATTTGAATGTTAAATTTAGTAGATTGAAACTCAAAATAATTTAAATTTAGATCGATAAAAAATTAATTAATTTGGTTGTTAAATTTATTTGATCTAAATTTAAAATAATTCGAATGTAAAATGATTTGAACCTGAAGTGGTTGAAACTTCGAATGTTTGAAATTTAAAAAAAAATCTAAATTTAAAAGTAATTTAAAAATTTAAATACTTAAAATAATTTAATTTGAATTTTACTTTTTTTTATTTTTCTCAAGCTAATGATAACCAAAATAGTAAAATTAAAAAGAAAAAAAATTAATAAAGAGTATGTGACGTGTGAATGCTTTTTTATTTGGTTAATTAGAGTGTTAAAATTGGTTTGACTCAAATTAAAAACAGTTTAAATTCAAGATATCTTGAATTAGATTAATTTGGTGTTAAAATCAAATTAATCGAATTTGAGATAAATTAAAATCAAAATAATTTTAACTAAAAATAATTTAAAATTAAACCAATTCAAACTCAAAAATAATTTAAAAAATTAAATATTAAAAATATTTTAAACTGAATTTTACTTTGTTTTTTTGAGTTTTTTTCCCAAGCTAAAACAAACTAAGAAATATAACTTAAAAAGAAAAATAAAAAAAGCTGAAAAGGCAGAGGAAAAGAGCACGACACCTGGACATGCTTTCCATTCATCAAAATGTTCGAAATTTATTTGTAAGATTTGTTTCTGTAATTTAGAATAAAATACTTATTTTATACTTATTATTTATTTATTGATATAATTTTAATCAATCAAATAATATAATATAATTTTTTCTATTCTATTTTATCAACTAAAATATGTAATATCTATCCTCATTTTATTATATTTTTATTAAATAATTATTTCATCTCTACTTTATTCTATTTCAACAAATTGAAAGTATTATAATAATCTCAAAAAAAATGTAAGTATAAGATGAAACAAAATTTCAGAACAAGCAATTATTAATTAGTACAACCGAACAACTTAACATTCAAAGGAATTGATTTACAAATAAAGATTTATATTTGATTTATTGATAGTATATAAATTTATATATTATTAGTGAAGTAGATAATGTCATTTTATTAAATATTTAATAAAATGATATCATTTGATTTATTAGTAGTATAAAATATGTCAAATATAAATCTTATAAGTAAAGATAGTTTTACGAATGAAGCATCTTTAATGGAGATTTTAGATAGTTTTACGAATGAAGTATCTTTAATGGAGATTTCTCTAAAAATTTTGAAGATTTTTTTATTATATATGTTTATGTGCATTTATATTTTAAATATACTTAAATTGGGTTAGTGAAATAAAATAGCATGGGATTCGAATCTTTAACGAAGGAGATTTGAATCATCTAAAATAATTTTTTATTTTGCTTATGGTTAAAATAGTCATTCAGTACCTGTACTGGATAGTTATTCAATGATTTCATGAAATTAGATTATAATAGATTATTTTACGAAATAATTATTTTATAAATCAAACAGTCATGTTATCGTAGCGTATTGAATATGATTATAATAAAATTTTTAATTTTGCGAGATAATCACACGGTTAGGGATGGTAATGGGAATAGATTTTTTGACTTTAAAAGAAAATTTGACCAATGGTTCAATATGAAAGGTCGAACTTTATGTCATTTTACAAGGCTTTATTTGTTGGCATGGAATTGGCTCCAAGCACTTTGTTTTTGAATATGATACTTTACTAATTTTTTTTAATACACTCTTAAAAACTTAGGTGAGGTGAGACTAATCCAATTCAAAATCAAAGCTTGCCACAAGTATCAGAAAGGATTAATGGCTACAAGCAATTTACAAATCAGCTACCAAATAAGACTAATGATAAGACCCAAATCTTAATTCTTCTCAAAATAGTAATAAATAAACAACCAACTAAACCAACTTATGTTGGCAATACTTTACCGGCAATTGTGCAAAAGGTATTGCAATTCATACCCTCTATGTCCTTTCGGTCTTCAGGATCCTCTATTTTAGGTATAAACGAATTATAAATTGTTGTTAAGTAGTGATTGACAACATTCTATAACATACGCATAAAGAAATAAATAATTGTAAAGATACATATTTTTTGGCATAATGGGCATTTTATAATAATTAAATTTGTCCTTTAAAATAAAATTTATATTTATTTGTTTTTTCATTATTTTTTATAATTTAATTTGTGCATTAGAATTTATAAATAAATATAATTATTTTTTAATGCATTATGTATTTATCTTTTAATGATTCATCAAATAAATATATAATAAATTTATCTTTTAGTTCTTAGTTGAGTTTAATATATTAATTTTAAAAAAATTTTAAATTTTTTATCTTTATGTTTGTCAGAAAGATTAATTAACTTCGCTGTTTAATTAATATTAAAAAATTATAAATATTTTATTTTAATATTTATAATTTAAATTTAAATAATTTAATATTTAAATATTTATTTAAATAAAATCTACATGAATTAAAAAAAAAAAACTTATATGCATGCCTAATTCAAAACTAAAAAAATTTATTAAATCAAACAAATTATTAAATCATAAATAAATGTAATCGTAGATTGAATAGTTATTTTAGCCTAAATAGTCTAATCATTGTTATCTTTTAAGGTGCCATTTGATTAGTTTGGACAACTTTAACCGATAAAAGAAATTTCTTGAGAGCAACTATTGTGCACTGAACCAAACGGCAAAGCCTACGGCACTCGATCCGTCATTGAATGGTCGGATTGATTTTAAATTGAGTTAAATAAAAATTTTAAATTATTTAAAAATTTTAATTTTAAAATATTTTAAATTTATATTATTTTGAGTTCAGATTAATTAAATTTAATATTTAAATTAATTAAATTTAACATAAAATTTATCATATTTAAATTATTTTTAAGTTTAAATTAATTAATTTTAAATTATTAATTTTTTAATTAAATCAGATTGTGTCGTGTTTGAATTAGATAAAGTAATAAGGTTTCTTTAAATTTAGATTAGAATTGAAAATTTTATGTGGCACCCATAGACAAGCATTTTTGGGTGACTAACACTTAATACAGGCCACTTTAATATCACCCTAAAAACGTAATTATGGTGTGCACTCAAAACCATTTGATTAAATAAAAGGAAATAGCAGTCCATTATTGGGGGGAGAACAAAGCTGAATGCATTTAGTGCGTTATTGTTATTAAATTAAAAAAATATTAATTATAATTTTTATAATATCATTTTAATTAATTCCATTTACCTAATACAATGTGAGATTGATTAATATTCTTTAATTAAGAAAAGAAAGTGACTTATTTTTATTTGAGAAAGAGGTGGCCATTCAGTCAAAAGTCAATGATGAAGACTTGCAACAAAAATGAAAAGTATGTTCTTCCTTTGGAAAGTATCGAGGCTCTGATTTTACCAAATATTATTCCACCACACGTTATTTGGGATCGGGTGTTATTGTCAGATTCCATAAGCTGTCCGGGCATCTCCTCTCCACATGTAAGTTAGCTGAGCTAACCTCTCGCTCGCATTTAATACGACATCTAACAACTCTCTCTCTCTCTCTCTCTCAGCCTGGGTGTCTGAGAGAGAGTGAATTCCAGCTTCCAGGAGAAAAGGAAAATGGAGAAGGATAAAAAAGTGAAGGAAAGTGAAGAAGAAGAAGAAGAAGAAATGGACTTCAAAGACTGTGCATGCGAAGAAGAAGAAGTTAAAGAAGACAAGGTTGAGATAATTAGCGACGAGATTGAGCGAAGCAAAGTTGGTATTCTGAGAGCTCTTGTTGAGAGAGAAGATCCATCTGCTAAGGTACTCTTTTTTCCAGCTTTCCCCCATTTGTTTTCATGCATTCTTAATGGATATATTGCTATGTAGGTTGACGTTTGAAGTTCCTAGCTTTGACTTGCGTTCTTTTTAATACACACAGTCTTAATTAAACAAACTACTTTAGCTATGTTAAAAATCTCTGGTTTTTTTGGGTACCCATTTAGTGATTTTACTTTCCTGGTTTTGGAGGATGTGGATGATTTGATGATCCGGAGATTCCTGAGAGCTCGTGATTTAGATATTGAGAAAGCTTCCACCATGTTCCTTAAGTACCTAAGCTGGAAGAGAACATTTATGGCCAAAGGTTTTATATCTGAATCCGAGATTTCCAGTCAGCTGGCTCATAACAAGCTCTGCATGCAAGGCCTTGATAAACAAGGGCGCCCCATTGTTGTTGCCTTTGGTGGTAGACATACGCCCTCCAAAGGAAGTCTTGAGGAGTTCAAACGTATGTTTATGCATTTCATAAACACATTCCCAAAAATCCATCCTTTTGACCTTGAATTTACAGATTTGAGTTGGCCAAAAAACTTGGGTCATTGTTACTGGATTTTATCCCCATCTAAATGTATGATACGGCCTGTTTTTTGCAGGCTTTGTTGCCTATGGTTTAGAGAAAATATGTGCCAGGTAAATAGCTTGACTGCCCATCAAGAAACTTTATAGCTAAATTTTTAGTAGTGAAATCTGATCGCTTTGGAGAAGCATGTATTGGTATGTTTTAACTATTGTTTGAGCAGACCAGACCTGAATTATTAGAATTGTGGTGTCAAAATGCTTGTTTATGATTAACCAGCCCCTCATATATCCCATAAATCTATGTTAGTTGGACTCATTTGTGAGTCTTAAACATGGGTATGCTCAATTTTTTTCTAAGTTTTTTCATGTATTTAGAGGGTCACATCTTCATACCCATATCAGAAAAAGGTTGTTGGACATGAGAGTCGGACATGGATACTTCAAGAAAAATGAGGACTCGGAGCAACAAAGCAATAGATCACCTTGGCAAATGGACTTTTTTTTTTCCTTCATTTATAGGACAGAAAAGTTCAGCGTTATTGATGTATATGCATTGCTTTGAATCAAGATCTATGGTTAAGTGTATTATATGCCACCATGGCTAAACACGCACAGTGCTATAGACAAAATGAATCTCGGCCAAATGTAATAGATAATCTCCTTCTTTTTCATACTGTTTATTTATCTCTGTGAAAGAATCATGCTTAGATTCTATTTCTTTGGTGTTTCAGAATGCCAGAAGGGCAGGAGAAGTTTGTGGCAATTGGAGATCTTGAAGGATGGGGATACTCGAATAGCGACATTCGTGCATATGTGGCATCTCTATCAATCCTGCAGGTTTGATCTTCAACCATCTAGCAGTCATTAAAGATAAAAATATTTTACATAAACAAATCAATTGTGTTATAAATTGGATTTATATGGCCTTAAGAAAATGTTACATGAGATGACCTGTATAGAAATCAGTTGCTCCAAGAAGACTTATAGCAGTAATTCGACTGTTGTGATTACAGGATTGTTATCCGGAGAGGCTTGCCAAATTATTTATTGTTCATGTGCCCTACATATTCATGGCCGTCTGGAAGGTTGTTTACCCATTCATCGACAGCAGGACCAAGAAGAAGGTAAACCATGCAGTGCCTTTCCTTTTTAAAAGATGCAAATTCTTACATGTTGACTTAAAACCTTGGATCAAGGAACCATGGAACACCAGCTATATTGCTTGCAGTCCTGCATGAATGTTGGACATAAATACATGTCAAACATGGCTGGTTTGATTTTTCTTTTTAAAGAGGTTTTTGGGTTTTCCTTACATTTGGAGGCTCAAACCATCAACTGCCACTTTGAGCTGCTGAGTACTCTAGTAAGTATCCTACATAAACACTTAGAAAAATAAAAAGCTGTGTTTATAAAGAGAGCCGATATTGTCTGATGTGGCTTGTATGCCATAATTGGGAAGGTAAAGAAGCAATGACGAAAGTAAAATTTAGGACATCAAAGATACAATTAGACCTGGGAAAGGTATTTAACCAACATTGTCAGTGCCATGCTGTTTTGGTTTTTTGACATGACGTATGTATACTTAAAACTCGAAATTTACACGATTGGTGTTGATGAGGGTGTGAAATTTGATGTTCTTAAAAAACAACTCTGCTCGATAATTCTTAAGTTCCATTTCTTCACTTTTACATAACTCTGATTGGCCCAGATTCCAAATCTATTTTGCAGATAGTTTTTGTTGAGAATAAAAAGCTGAAATCCACTTTGCTTAAGGACATTGATGAGAGCCAACTCCCGGATATTTATGGAGGCAAACTGCCATTAGTTCATATCCAGGACTGCTAACCGGGCCAATGTTTCTTTTTGCTGAACAACAGCTTGTAGGCATTGCTAGAGAACCAGACAAGGAGATTTCAAAACCCATATCCTATATCATCGCCCTATACTTAAAAGGGGCCTAATCTTTTACAAAAACAATTATTGAGATTACAAACAAATATGTATACTCTTGAATATGTATGCAGTTTAAATTGATATAAAAATCTCTCTGATTTATCTCTCTGTTTATGCTTGCATGTATAATACATGTGGTGCTGGTTTACAAGTCGCTAGGTTTTGTGATTTGCCCAAGAGGATGGGTCCCTATTTCCACCTTGGCATATGGTCGAATACATGCCGTGCAACAAGGGCTGCATTCTTAAATGAAGGCATTCATCAAACTTCCAGCTAGATTCTAAATGTTAACTACGTAATCATAAAAGATGCATTCATCACAATAATTTCACACGACCTATGTTCTGGGAACACCAGTGTGTTGTGGGGTAAGGGTTGACGGTGGACCGCATATCTATTTTTTTAACATCCAAATTTGAATCCATGTAAGTGCTTCAAAAATTCGAATCCGTTAATCATTCACATCAAATTTTTTCATTAGTATCCAAATTTAAATTAAATAACATTATCCGTTAGATATTCAAATTCGGTAAAATCCAAATTCATTAAGTAGCTAATCATGGAAGCCAATGCTCAATTCTTTCCATGAGAACAAATTTCAGCATATTACAAACAAATGGATAATGAATTCAGATATCCAAATCTATTATTTGCAAAAGCAATGCGAATATGCATAGCATATTCGAATATCCGAAACCGTTAGTCATAAAAGTAATACAGATTCAGAAAATGAATACTCGAAAGTTTATATCCACATCCGCTTCGAATCTGCAATATCTAGATTCACAAAAAACAAATAGAATAATTACAAATACTCAAATCCGCACTATTGATTGCAATCTCTTACACTCCTCTGTATGCATAACTCATTCATCCTTGAATATCAAACTTACACGTTTAAAAGTTCCACGAAAGAG
The DNA here is from genome assembly GCA_038381775.1 of Adansonia rubrostipa. Classification (NCBI taxonomy): domain Eukaryota; kingdom Viridiplantae; phylum Streptophyta; class Magnoliopsida; order Malvales; family Malvaceae; genus Adansonia; species Adansonia rubrostipa. The sequence goes on along the minus strand of JBBYHM010000002.1, from coordinate 5,920,826 downwards.
TTTATTGCTGTAATTTAGATTAACATACTATACATGAAAATCACAATTATCATTGATCCATAAGTAGTCTAACAGCATCAAAATTTAACCAAAAAAAAAGGGGGGGGGGGGGGGAAGGGGTGTGTGGGGTATTTAAATCTGAAAATGTTCAACAAATCTTCTGTTTTATTACTCAGAAACCTCAGCTCGTCTTAGAACAGGAAGCAGATACAAAATCCAGAACAATGGAACAAATTCAGTCCTCATGTGTAGAGAAAATTTTCTAGTATGACATTTTGCAGCAAGACTACTGCTCCACAAAAAAATAATTTCAGCATAGATTCTCATCCGATTAGCAACTTGTTCTCGTCCAAGAAGGTATAAGTGGGTACCTCTAAATTGTATGGTGCCGGCCCTTTGCGGATCCTACCAGACACATCATAATGTGAACCATGGCAGGGGCAGAACCAACCACCAAAGTCACCAGCATTTGGTAGGGGAATGCACCCCAAATGGGTGCAGACACCAATAACAATAAGCCATTCTGGATTCTTAACCCTGACTGCATCCTCCTGGGGGTCACGAAGGGATGCAATGTCAACGCTGTTGGCCAACTTGATGTCCTCTTCAGTTCTGCGTCTGATAAAAACTGGCTTCCCTCTCCACTTGACGGTAACAGTAGTCCCAGGTTCAATACTAGAAAGGTCAACCTCAAGGGAGGCAAGAGCAAGGACATCTTTGCTGGCAGACATGCTCAGAACAAACTTGAGGATCAGAAGACGTATTAAAGAGGCATAAACAAACCTGCCACCAGTCAAGACGAAATATGCAAATGCACGCTTGCTAGGATCACCAGGTGGAAAACGCTCATGATTATACTCATCGTAAATGATTTTTGAATTAGGGTTCCTCACAGCTGCAATAGTAGCAGGAAGACCTGAGATCAATCCCGTATCATGTCCTTGGCTGAGGGCTTCCGAAGACAAACCTGGAAGAAGGTAAAACAACTGTCAGATGCTATTACAAAACACATACATTGCTTACAATAGAACAGCCAGCAGAAATGAACCATACATGTAAACACTCAAGGTAAAAGTATCCGGCTTGCATATCGTGTAATCTATGAAGGAAAAAAGAAAAAGAAAAAAAAAAATTCAAGCACAAGTTTTCAGGCTTACCAAATTTAGCCACTTTTACATATCATAGATTGCCGCTGATAACATAACAACATTAGTGCACAAAGGTGCTGCAAAGGTTTTTTTTTCTTCTGAAGAACTTTGCCGCCTAAATGGAATGTTTGATCTGATTGAACTCATGAATGTTCTAAATAAAACATGAAGTACAACACTGACCTGAAATGTAAAAATTATGTCTCATCTTCAAATAAACATGTAATGTTAACTCTTTCGCTTTCAAAACATGAACCCTTGATCCTAAATCCCTAAATCCTAATGCTCCATCCACGTGCACATGGGTGGGTGCTTCTCACTTTCACAAAACAAAGGAGCACAAATTTCTTTATTTCCCATGTTTATTCATACTTATATTGAATTTCAGGAATATAGAAGAACGAGATAAACCTCGTTTTTAATTTAATAAAGCATAAATGAGTGGGTACATATTCACATAAGAATCACCAATTCATCTACGAAATGAAAGTATTGCAGTACTGTATATCCTAATGCTCAGTTTGAAATCATTTGCCAGATATAATGAGGAACTTAATAAAAACTAAATAAATATTAAAAATCCAAAAAATCAGGTTATTGATTCTATATCCTGCAACTTCGCAGCAATTAGAGAAGAAATCAAACCTAGTATATCATAAATGCTACAGTATCATCGACAGGAAGAAAAAAGAAATCGTAAATAAGAAATCAAGCAGATAAGTTAGGAACCCTATAAATTTGGAAGGTAAAAATTAACATGGAAAAAGCTTGACCTCTGATTAGATTCGGAAGCTGAGAATTGAAGCCGAAGGGAGGAAGAGAGGGAACGGATCTAGAAACGGAAGGCGATTCAGAAGCGACGCCGACTGCATCGTTGAGGGGATTGCGTCCAGAGAGAGCGGAAGGGGACCTCCATGGAAGAGATGAGTACCTCTTCCCAGCAATTCTCAGCATCTTTCGATCGTATTTGATTTTGCTTTAGGGTTTCGATGGAGTAACTCCCTGAATTTTTAACGGCTCTACCAGAGAGAAGAGACGAAAGGATTGACGGACGTCCTTAAATAGGGGGAACGCTTTTCAAGCAGAAGTGATGTCGTTTCTTGTTTTGACCGCGCTCAAATTTTTACGTTGTCGTTTTGAAGCTGAATAACGAGTCCAGGATACCCAGTCATAGAGGCGGCCAGGGTCGCGGGGCATGATTTTTATTTACGAATTCTATACCAAGTATTTCACTAATAAATTTTTTATTTTATTTATGAGATTAGTAAGATGGTATGCATTATATATTGTTAGCGTATTGAATAATTATAATATTTAATTAAGATAATAAAATTAAAAATATAAATTTTTATCTAAATTTTAAAACATAATTGTATTGCACGATATTTTATTAATATTTTTCATGTTAAAAAATGTGTCATAAAAACTGAATCGAATTGGTCAATTGGTTTAACCAAAACAAATGATTTGTCCCATCTGATCTGTATCTTAGATCATAAATCGATTAGACCGATAAAAAACTGATTCAATCAATTAAAAACTGTTAATAAACTAAATAAAACCAACAAGAAATTATTTTATATAATTTAACAAGTGATAAAATTTAAAAATATAAATTTTATATAAAAAATCATACCATAAAATTAAAATATATATTTTTATTAAATATTTACCATATTTATCACTTATTTGGCATTAAAATTATTTATCTTAATATTTAAATTGTTTTGATTGAATTGATTAAACCAAAAGCCTAACTGATTTAACCTTTAATCCAATTGAAACATGGCTTTCGTTACTCATTCCCCAATCCCAGTCATACCACATTGCCTATAAATGGCTATGACAGTACTGCAGAAACATGAACAGATTCTTCGGTACAAAATGTAAATTTAGATATTTCAATCATATTAGACTCTTGCGTTCATCATAAAATTTATAAGAAACTCCAAATTTCATATTGTTTTATTATGTTAACAACTGTTTGCTGGAATTCCTCAAAAACTTAATCGTCCGCTGAGCCAGATGTGTGATGCGGGAAATTTGCCCACACATCCTCCCAAGTTCTCCGTCCATCGGTAACAGACTTAATAATCGATGCTGCCTCTTGTACATCAACACGGACTTGAAGCTTGCTGTCTCTCTCCCGGATTGTCACATCTTTCGTCGAATCAACGGTTATGGCAAACGGAACACCAAGTTCGTCTGTTCTTGCATACCTTTTACCTATTGAGGTACCTGTAAATATCATGAGAGAGAAAGGGACGACCGGAAGTTAATAGCTGAAAGGCTGTAAATGACAGGCCCTACAATTATAGAAACAAACAAGAATATTGTAGTAGTTGCATATAAGTAGAAGCCAAATATGTCATTGAGGTATATGAATGAATTGATCATGCAAGTAGATTAAAGAGTTATCATTCATCTTAGTGACATACCTGTGATGTCTATCTTATGCGAGATTCCAGCAGCTGTCAATGACTTAGAAATAACTTTGGCAACGTCCTCAAATTGTTGATTTTGAACCAGCGGAAACACGGTACATTTGATAGGTGCCACGAGAGGAGGAAACCGGAAAACATTCAACTGCTCATCCCCAGCTTTACTTGGCCTTGTGTAGAAAGAGTGCTCAAAGAGGCAATAAATTATCCGTCCAATTCCAAAGGATGGTTCGATAACGGATGGCGTAAACACTCGCTGGTGTTCTTTCTTCTTCTCCTTCGAAATTGAGATCATATTCTTTTTAATGGTTACATTTTTCCCAAGGGTACAGACATAGAATTCCACCTCCCCTTTGGATTCCAAAGCAGCCTTCATTTCCAGAGCTTCTTTTTCATTCATTGCCTAACAACCAAAGAAATTCATGCATATTCGAGTTATATGGGCAGCCAGCACATGGCATGAAATATTTAGTCAAAAATTGGTTTTATCATTTACCTCCAAAGCTTCGACCACATTCTTTTGGTTTCCCTTGAACGCCAGGCCAAGTTCTTTCTTCACAGGAACTATAACCAGTTTCTGAATATATGAACCGTGAGTTGATTTATTTTATAACTTCAAGCACTAAAACTAAGATATTTTGTTCTGTTATAAACTTATATGTGATGTGATCTTAACATTAGTGCTAATATATGACAATAATAGGGGTGATCAGCAAAAATACCTCCACTTCCCTAGGTTCCAAAAATTTCTCAGAAGCCACAAGAGCAACACCACTTTTCTCCTGACACAAAAACCAAAATGACACTGCATGAGTATTATAAACATTTAGTACAATATTTTAGGGTAGAAAATAAGGTTTAATATTAGTCATTCCCATCCTGTATCAGATTACTCATTAACGTAGCTAAGAAGTCACAACAGTTGAATGAATAAGTACCTGATTTTTTTTATATAAACAGTCGTAACATCTCTTTGTTCCTCATAGTACACTTATCTTAAACTGAAACTCCTAAATACAGCCACCTTACCCTTATAAATTCTACACTATCATAAAGGTATTTTACAATTATCACCTTAATGAAGAAAAGAAAATTAGGGTCAAGATATAAACCAAGATCTTACCGAGTGAGCATGCAAGTCATAAGCAGACCTATCAGCAATACCAACACATTCAATCCAACCATACGAACACTCAATCTCAGCATCCCAACAGTCTGCAGCATAATGGGCCATTTCATTTGCAAGATGCTGGCGGAAACGTAAACGGTCACTGTCTATACCAAGGCGAGTTAGGAACAGAAAAACTCTCCCAATAAAGTAGCCAAGGGTTTCATTGTTGACAATTCCCTAAACAGCAATGAAGCAAAACCCCATCACAAAAGGGTAGGAAGAGAGATTTAAACAGTGAAAGAGAAATGGTCAAGCTTAGACCAACCTTTGAAACAGCATCACCAAGACGTATTTTCTTTGCAGATTGGCCAGACATTTGCTCTTCCCTTGGGAACATCAGGAACTCCAAGTTCACAACTTCAGAGAATTTTGGATGAGATTTGTCTTCAGGATCAACGAAGTGCTCAATCTCGGCTAGAGTGAATTCTCGAACCCTCAAAAGCCCTTGGCGAGGGGATATCTGTACATACGGAAATTGTATTATCAGACTCTCTCCCATGTTACGTGATTTAATGTTCATTAATGAGGACAACCATCTTTATAGCCAAGAAAGCAATAAACCGAGAGACACCAGCATATAGCAGGAGAAACAAGCCAAACGAGCCAACTTTAGTTAGAAAAGTCTCAGCTGCACAATTGCAGCAAGTTCAGAACAACAGAGAAGAAAAAAAAAAAAAACACATCCAACAAGGGCATAAATTAACATCTTTTTTTAAGATTCTAAGACAGATTTTACAACCTCATTTCGGAAAGCTTGACCAATTTGGGCTGCAGCAAAAGGGAGCTTGTTCCCATTGTAATAGTACAAGTCTTTAAAATTCACAAATATACCTTGTGCTGTTTCAGGACGCATATACCTGCAGCAGATCAAATAACACATGATTCTTTAGATAAACATGCTACATTCATATCGAACAATTACAGCAAAATATCATGAAGTCAGCAAACTCTAGCACCAGAAAGAAAAGTAGAATGCATGTTTTGACCTTCAAAGCCCACAGATTTCACAAATGACAAACTAAATTAAAAACGCTTACCCAGGGCTCAAACCAGATGGACCAATTGATGTTTGGAACATTAAGTTGAATGGATAAGGATCCGAGAGAGGATTCTTAGTGTCTGGAGCAGAAATACCATACTCTTTGATCTTTGCACCTAGCTCTTCAGCTGACAGATCGTCCAGTGTAGCAAGAACATGTTTAAACTCAGCAGCCTTCTCTGCACTAATGCTAAGGTCTTTCTGAACCTTCTCATTGCAGAAATCCTTAAGCAAGTGATCAGCTCGATAGCAGGTCCCAGTTTTTTCATCCTTAACCATAAGGTCAGTAAATTTGTCCACGTGACCAGATGCCTTTAGGACAACCTCAGGTGTCACACATGGACAGTCAACCTCCAACATGTTCTCCTCAAGGACAAAGTGCTGGAAAAAAAGATGTAAATCAAACAAGCGAAACTTGAACTGTTTTGAGTTTAGTAGATCAATGTCGAATATGATCTTACATTGATGCAACCTCGAAGAATGAACAGGGACACAATATGGGTACAACACGGACACGTGATATAGGAATTTTTAGAAAATAAGGATATCATTATGATAAGACACCGCAGTAAAAAATACGAATTGATACTTTTCAATTAAATATTAACGTGCAAATAGTTTTTTTTAATTTTTAAATTACTTTACATTTAAAAACTTGAACCTTAAAAAATCCATTAAAACTAAATTGCTCATTGTTATTTCTAAATCTGAAAGAAAATGCAAAAGAAAAACCTACATCATTTGTTCGAATGTGTCTGGATGAGTCCAACCGTATTACCGTGTTTCGAACATGTCCGGTGTTTTTTTACGTGTCCGACGCATATTCCATCCTGTTGGACACGTGTCTAACACGTGGACACTCTCATGATATGATTGTCCGTGCTTCACACGATGCAACTATGCAAGTAACACCTTACAATGGCTTTAATTTGCTTTGAAATAATGGAAACTGAAACAGCTCCTATTCCAGTTAATTTTGATCTATATCACCCACTAAAAAAACATCCGCATTTGGCTCAATTCTTCACAATTGCTGTTGAAATAAATAAGCATCTCTATGACTGCTAGATCTATAAGCATTACCATACCTGACGCCAGAAAGCAAGGACGTTGGATTTAACGGCGCAACCGGGAGGCCCATAGTCATACAGCCCAGCAACACCCCGATAAATCTTGAAAGACGGGATGTAAAACAAACGTCGTTCTAAAGCATTCACAACGGCTTGACGGAAGGTTTCCCTGCTAAGTGCGCCATCACCATTGTTACCAGTAACAGCATCCAGGAGCTGCTTCTCGATCGACGATTTCTCCAGCTTCAAGCCGTTCAAGGCCGAAATTGCAGCGTCGATTTCGGGCTTCGAGGCGTTGGTGGCTTTCAGTGCCCTCACCGCGTTGCCCTGCGCTTCCACGGCCGATTGCTTCTCGGCTAGAGCTTTGCGGAGCGATTCCTCGGCGGCAGCCATCGGTGGCGGTCGCCGATTGAAAAAGGTAGTTAGGGTTGAGCGTTGGGGTTTGGTGAAGAAATGGTGAGCAGAGGAAACTGATGAGGAAATGAGAGCGAAGAGAAAGCGCATGCAATGCGAATCCAGCGACAGTTAGTGCTTGTTAAGTAAACCTAAGAGCACCAGGGCTTTAGAAGGTTATTGGTTTGGGGGTTAAATATTTCATTTGTGCTTCAAACTGCATGAGATTGACAGGAAAATAAGAATTAAAGTCAAAATTATTATTTAAAAGCAAACATATGGTCAATTTTAAAAAATATATTAAAAAAAAGTCATTAAAATAAAAAAACGAATATCTTACTGTATTATTTGATACTAAAATAGTTTAATGTTATTATTATTGTTGAGTTCACATGGGAGGGCATTGATTTAGGTGGACAGGTCGGGGTCAATAACAACGCGCCTGCTGCCTGTTGGATACCGATGGAAATCCAATATTACTATTACTATTTTGTAATTTTAAATTTTTATTATTAATATTTATAATTAATTTTATTATAATTAATTATAATAATATTTAATATATTTATAATTATAATAATATTTAATATATTTATAATTACAATAAATATAATATAATCGAATATATGTTGGATCTTAATTTGCATTCCGGGCGAGTGGGTTCTCGCTCTCGCTGTTCTTGCCTGTGGTGAACACTGAAGAAGCGAAGCTTTGATGCTCTGTATAGACGATTAGTGTCCCTTCGCAACTCATTGAGCTGCAGGGTAGTCTGTCTTGAGTTTTTCCTTTCGGTTTTGCCTCTCGGGCATTAAGGGTTTGTAAGGCATCATTTTGTGATGGTTGGGGGGAGAGCGGCTGCCGTTAAGTTTACCGGGAGGAGGTCATAGTGGTTGTATACGGTAGGATTGTGTGTACCAGCGGTAAAGCACGGAAAGCCCCATCAGGCTTTGATAGTAACTGGCGAGGCATCGACGAACACGAATCACCCAAAATTGGATGAATGTATATCCAGTTATCTGCTTATAAGCTTGACAGATGTAAGATAAGTGTCCACTGAAAGGGACGTTGGCTGCGGTAGTAATTGGCGAGGCATTGAAAAAACGAGTCATCCAAAATGGGGTGATTATATATCATACTGTTGAATGTTCGTGAGTTTGATAAATGTACGATATATTTATATAAAAAGAGACGTTTGATAATTACATCAATCAGTTTTTCAATTTGAATGAATATTAAATTTTTTTTAATAAAAATTTAATTAGATGATAGAATCATTAAAAAAAAGAGAAAAAATATATATAACGTATAATATAAAAATGCTCGTACATATTTATGAATTTGAGATTTATTTTTTTATACATTTCAAATATATAATCACATTAAATATTAATTAAATTACATAATATATATAATAAATAAAATTTAAATTTAAAATTTTTAAATTAATATTTTCAAACATAAAATAAAAAGAAAATTTTCTACGTTTTCTTTTTTATTAAATTTTTGCCACAGTGAACAATACCAACGTAGCATTACCAATTTACCATGACCTGAACATGTATGTGGCAATTGATATCCTTCCTAACATGTTATGCACTTAAAAGTTAATGATTAAAATTAAACTTATCAATTGAGCAAATTAAATTAATTTCAGATTAAGTCATTTTATTTTTTAAAATTTTTAAATTATTTTCATATTCAAGTCATTTCTATATCGAATCATTATGGATTCGAATTAATCGGTTTCAAGTTTTTAACTATTTTTTGGTTGAATTGGGTTTACGTTCAAAAGATTTGATCGGATTTTTCGAGTTTGCACCAAAACTGATAAGTCTAACTGAAACATAAAGTTTTATAATTAAGTGATTAAAATGACAAATCACCCAGATTTTGGGTGATTATTCTTGTAGTTCAATCTTATATTATATACAATAATTTATCAAAAAAATTCACATTTATTCTCAGGATGAGGTGAAAGACACCAGCAATCTGGAGGTTGAAAAGTTTTCAGTGCTATACATATAACCTAACTAAAACAAACATCAAAGGGCAACATTCTTAGTACACTAACAAAATTATCTGCCTCCTATTGAAGTGTGAGCTCTTGGCTAATCCGACTGTAATTTCTGCTGCTCGAGTTTCTGAATCAATGCCTTCTTTTCATCTTCAGGCAGCGAATTGAACGTGAAGACGGATTTGTCGCCGATATCATCCTTTAAAATTGAAAGCGGGAGAGCATCGGAACAATGAGATTTGTTGCTTGAAACAACATAAGTTAATCAACATGGAGATGTCTAAAACATTATTATTCGATTTCAAAGTAATTTATAAAGGTTACCTTAATGGGCTGAGTAAACTTCCTTCCAGCAAATATAACAAAGAGAGCCATCCAGGAACCCATTAAAGTAAGTTTTACCCCATCATCCATTAAACCAGTCTGCATTTCAAGTAAAAAGTCTAAAAGCTCATCAAGAACTACATGGACCATAGCTCAAAAGCAAAACCTGACAATATTAGACACAATTACACGAATATGATATGGATACAATAATTAAAACACAACATGGTAGGAATACATGTCTAAAAATCTATATAATACAAATTATTAATCTAGTAAAATTTATATATAAATGTAAAATACCTTAAAAGATAATTATGACATAAAAATA
>JBBYHM010000002.1:5874471-5910795 GCA_038381775.1 Adansonia rubrostipa | reverse complement strand
TATATATATATAAGAACAAGATATGAATTCATGAATTGCAAGGTCAATTAGAAGCTACAATACTTAAAGAAGTTCAATAGTTTGATGATCACTATGTAAATCAGCACCACTTACCCTGAGACCCGACAAAAGAAACAAAAGAAATAGCATTCGGTTAACAAGTGTCTCAAAGATCATTTATTATCGGTTTAGAAAAGTGTATATATATATATATATATGTATATTTGCATTTCATACACTACTTTTATTGGATTCAAGAAAAAGCAATACATTAATCATACTTTTATTTCTATAAAACATTTCCCAAAGTAAAAATTATCAAGTTAATAAATTACCAGGTGCCCAAGAAGAACCGTAGGTATAATGAATGTAAGAATACCAGCTTCCAGCTTTCCATAGCAGAGGCCTGTTTGCAGATTAAAGTTAATAATAAGAAGAATGCCTGGTTAAAAATGTTATCACTTCACAACAAGATGCTATTGGACAATCAAATGCACATATGAAGTTAAGAACATAAACTTTCTACGCTAAAGGTCAAACGTTAATTGGATGGTTTCTGATAATCTATATTGCTCCGACTCTTCATATTTCTTTAAGTAACGTATCCGACACCTCTGTTTGGACACAAGTACAGGGATATGACCTTCTAAATACATGAAAAACTTAGAAAAAATTAAACATATCTGTATCGAACACATACATACGTCCAATAATCACATCTGAATCCGAGTAACATAGCTGATTATGATATTACCTTCTTTGAAAACAAGTCCTGTCAATGCAGCAAAAAGAGGGCCAACAAACCAAACAGCAGTTGGGTTATTAATAACATACTGTACCAAGTTCTCTCCAGCTGGTTGAGCAAGGGCTGTGTAGGTTGCCAATGACCCAACAACACCAAGTGCCCAAAATGCTTGAAGGGCACGTTTAATCTCCGTTACATAGATGTGAATCAAATATAATGATAGCCCCAATCCAGCAGCACCAATCAAGTAAAACAAATCAAAGTTTTTCTCAATAATTTCTCTTAATGCAAAGTTCTCAGTTAAAAATGCAGCTGATGAAGCAATTACAAACGATGAAGCAGCAGTCACTAATCCTGATCTGTATAAAACTACCTGCCAGGATAAATAAATAAATAAATAAATAAATAAATATATATATATATATATATATATATATATATATGGTCCAGCAGAAAGGATTCATCAAAAATTTCCCAGGAAATTTCGCAAATTACTCAAGGAAATACAGCAAGAGCAAAAAAGGGTTGTTAAATTAAAACTCGTTTACCTCTCGGACGTCTTCAGGATCGACAGTCCATGGGCCAAAAGCGCCCTTATAAACCGTTCGATCAATGGATCCCTGAGAGCTTTCGGTCATGGCCTTGCACTTTATCTTCCCATTTTTAACTCCAACCTCAAAGAAAGATGACGACGACGAGAAGAGGAATCGTTTCGCGGAGTTCGTCGAGGGCTTTACTCGGGATTTGTTAAGCTTTGTAGGACAAAGGAGAGTGACTAAGGTGGTCGTCGATAACACGCTCGACGCCATAACCACACGAGGATTAGCTCGATTTTGTTTTCGGTGTCGTTGGTGGTTCAATGGCTATTGAACGTTGATAAATGAAATCCAGACAAATCTTGACACTTTTGTCTGTTTCTGGTTAGCCAGTGCAAACAACAGGCATCAGATCATTGAAATATCTCAGATAAAACATAAAAGATGTTTGTTTTTCAGTAGACGACAATGTTCACCCGAGAAGGCTCGGGACTCGTGGGGATGGAGTCGAGCTCGTGTATGGGGCTGCCTAAGTTTGCAGACCGAAACGCAAGCATAAAAACGCGGAGTTCAGACCCAATTCTGAATGGGCTTGGGACGAACTTTGCTCAATTCATATGTAAAATGGAAAAAGGAGAATAACGGCCTTTCGGACCAGAACCTTTGCTCGTCCTTCTCAGCTTAATATGTTATCCAATGAATAAAAAATCAAACTGGCTGCCAAACTTGATAGGATTTTTTATTTTTTATTTTTTATTTTTAATTCAATCAATTAAATTATATAATTTAATTATAATAAAATTTAAAAAAATTAAAAATTAAAAATTTTAAAAATTAAAATAAATAATATAAATGACATAGTGTCAAACTAGAACAAATATATTTGAATTTGATTAACTAATTGGACTAAGAAAAATGGGATTTGGATTGGATTTCGAAAAATTAAATGGATTTTTAAAAAAATTTTTGTTTGGACTAGAAAAACTAAAAGTCTAAAAATAAAATTAACAAATGGCAATTGAGTTGAAAAAAATTCAAAAATAATAAAATATGTTAAATTCCGTTCCACCAATTTTTTTAATTTTTGATTTTTGATTTTTTATTGGTTCTATTCGATTTGTTAAAAATTCAATTGTATATATCATTAAACTGTCAAACCTACTGATTTTTGATTGAATAAACTGATTTAATCGAACTATCCTTTTGATTTGATTAGATGTTATTGTTAATTTTTAATTCTTTTCAAACTTTAATTAATTAATTTATCTTTTCTATTTTATATATTTTAAAATTTTTTGTTTAACTTTTTAATAGATTTATCAATATTCGAAAAAAATTGATAGAATCAAGTTGTATGGATATTGTAAACTCTAATATAGTTAACTCATAGGACACTTTATAAATAAAATGATGTCTAAGGATGTAAATGAATTTAAGGCCGTGAAAGAATAGAGCATTCAATGAATAATTCATGAACAATTTGATTTTCGTTTGTTCACATTCATTGATTAAACTAAATAAATAAACATGAATAAGATTATGAAGCTCGTTTATTGAATAAACTGAATATGAACATAGTACGTTTAGTTTATTTATCTTCACGAACAAATTCATTTATGAATTATTTAAAGCTCATTTACTAAATCATTTAAAATTTATTTATTGTTTGATGATGATGATGATGATGATAATAATAATAATAATCATTGTTGTTGTCGTTGTTATTTGTGCTTTATTCATTTATAATATATTTAATAATATTAATGTTTTATTATTTTATATTTAAGATTAATAAACATATTTGTTTTTTTGGGGGGATAATTGATTGTTTGTTTGTTTGTTAAAACTTTGTTTATTTATTATTCATGAACATATTTTTAATAGTTTATAAACATATTTGACTAAATGTTCATGAATATATTCATTTATTGTTCGCGAATATCTTCATTCAATTTAAACGAACAAACACAAACACACCAAATTTTAAAACGAACAAATAAGAGCACAAATTTAAAATTTTTAACGAACATGAACACACTAAATTTTAAACGAATAAACACGAACACATTAAAAAATAAAAAAATATACACAAACAAAGGTCTATTCATTCAAGTTCGATTCATTTACAGCCATAAATGAATTGATCTTGAATGAAAAAAATATGTTTGTGTTTATTTATGTGTTTGAGTCTATTTGTATTATGTTCGTGTTCATTAAAGATTGAAAATTGTGTTAGAGCTTTGTTTGTTTAAAATTAAGTGTATTCGAGTTTGATTCAATTAAATTAATTGAATTTGTTCAAGAAAATTAAATGAATATGTTCATGAATATATAATAGAATATATTCGTGAATAATTAAAAATTTATTCATAAACAATAAACAAACAAATTAATTAAATTTAAATTATTATAACAATTATAAAAAATAAAAAATATCATTAAATTCAAGTTATTATTAAATAAAAATAATAAACAAAAATTTTATTAATTATTTTATAAATAAAGCACAAATAATAATAATCTAATTAAAAAATAAACGAGTTTTAAACAAACTTTAAATGATTTACAAATGAGCTTATTCATAAATATAAACAAACTAAATATATACTTTATTTGAGTATGGTTCATTTAATAAACGAACTTCTTAATCTCATTGAAAATCATTTTTTAACTAGATAAACACAAATAAAAAGCGAAGATAAATCAAACTGTTCACCGACTTTTCGTAAAAAGCTGCATTCATTTTTGGCCTTAATCATGTCTTATTTTGAGCGAAGACACTTTAAAATAATAATAAAATTTCATCAATTATAAAAAAAATAATTTTTAAATTTTTGTTTATAAGTAAATATTGTAATAAACTATGTAATAGTATAATATTTTAAAACTAAATTTAAAATAAAAATTTTATTAGCAAAATAAAAATTCCTGTAGGGACTTGCACACAATTCTGCAAGACTTGGCAGCCGTGTTAAATTCATTCTATGATATACAATTAGACCTGCTTATGAGTTGGGTTGGGTTGGATTCGAATCAGGCTTGAGCATGATATAATATTAACATTAAATATGCTTGTCCAAATTTGGCCCGACCCTAAATATGGGCCTCGAATTTTATCCAATCCCACCCAAATTTATAAATAGATAGTCCAAGCCCGTTTAAGCTCTCCCATATTATTTTTTTATAATTTATTTTTTAAAAAAATATTTTTTAAAATTTAATCTTTATTAATTTAATAATTTTTTATTAAGTTTATAAATATAAATAATTTAACTTGGTTTTAAATTTTATACTATAATATTATATATATGTATTATTTATGTGATAAAATTACGTAATACATAAAATATAAAATAAATATATATAATGTAATAGTAAAATAGGTCGGGCTAAGGCTTTGAAAGTTGAATCCAAGGTCCGACTCATTTTTTTATTGGGCCTAATTTTTTTGTCCAAGCCTATTTTTCAGGCCTAATATATTTGTTCAAATTCTCTCAAATATCGGGCGGATCTTCGGGCTTGGGCGGGTAACCCAGCCCTTGAGCAGGTCTAGATACAATATATCATATCACAAGAGTGAAAATTTAGATATGGTAATTCGAATGCATATTATATTTATGTATTTTATCAAATTATAATAATGTTTAAAATATTTATATAAATTTTAATAAGTTAATAATTCGTATTATATATTTTAAAATATTCGTGTATATATTTTTATCGTGTTAATTTTTTTATATCATATTTATAAAATCGTATCTAAAATTACTAAATAAAAAGGCCATCATGTTGCTCTGCAGCACTACATTATCCATTTACATATCCATCATTACTATTATTTCTATAGGAATCCGAATATATGAAAGTGACTTAGGCATACTTGAAAACGACACATTTGAAGAGCACTCATAATTTTCTAGCTTATAAGCTCATTTTGTTGATCCACTCTCTTTCCGTTTAAAGTGGAAAAGAAGGCAAAAAGATTTTATTTATATATATATATATATATAACAAGAAGGCCAATTAAGGAGTACTAGAAAGAGCTCCAAGTCGCCAAAAATTACTTGGAAACTGACCTTTATATATATGTATATATGTCTTCCTACTTCTTGTTTCTTCTGATCAAACTAAAAGCCAGCAACAAAAAGCAAACAAATCATAAAATTAACAGGAAAGCAATAGCCCAAAAGGATGCATCGAAGTAAGAAATGGGAGTAGCTGCACATTATCCGATTTCCCTGGCTAATCAAATGGTATCACCACAACAAGAAAATGGGGCTTTAGCAATTAAAATTTGGTGACAATTTGACATTTTGTGACGACTCTTACAATTGTCAAAACCTATTTTTCTTGTAGTGCACATAATAGTAGATTTTTCAATGCCCTCTCTTGATATATAGGATTTTAAAAGCTACCATTATCCACTCCCTTCCGTTACTTGGATCAAACATCTTTCCCTTGTTGGTCCGTATAATCAGTACCAGAAGAGCTCTCATACTTCGTTGAAAATCTTGTCAGGTGATCTTCCTGGTAGTGTTGTGATGATGGTGATGATGCTGACGACATTGAAGGAAATTGTGGAGATAATAAAGGTTGTTGATTGAAGAGATTTGAAGTGTAATAGGAGATATCAGCATCATCACTACTAGAAAGAAGTTGTGCATATTGCAACAGGTGTGGATATGAATCCTGAGACGTCCATGATGAAGCAGGTGGAACTACTGGCCTAGGGCTTTGTTCAGAATGGACGGTGCTTGTATCTCCACGATCCGGTAAATAACACTTCAAAAATTTAGAGAAATTAAAGATGTTCAATAAATATATTCAAAATATAAAAATTATTATAAAAACTCTTTACTAGTCATCTCTTGAAATTTAGAGATGACATTCGTTTTTAATACTATTAAATTATAAAAAGATTGATATTTTTTTATCGTTTTCATATTTATTTATAAAAATATCTTATTTTATAGTGTAACTTACCTTGATATTCCCTTGAACTCGTTCAGGAAAATTGAGTTTTGCCTTGGTGCCTTTGAACTTGAGAGCAGCTTTATCGTATGCAAGGGCTGCATCCTCAGCTGTGTCGAAAGTGCCGAGCCACACTCGGGCTGCTTTCTTCGGGTCACGAATTTCAGCTGCCCATTTGCCCCATGGCCTTTGCCTTACTCCTCTGTAATGTCTTCTCCTTATATTTTCTTCACATACAGAAAGGCAAATGCACAAGGATATAATACGAAAAAAAATAATTAAAATATGATATCATACATAAATATTTTAAAATTTATATAAAACGTTTTATTAACATATTAAAATTTATATAAATAAAAAATATCATAAATATTATTATAATATAATAAAATATACGAAAATACGAGTTATCAGGTCTCTCCATCCTTCACTATAATTTACCCTGGCTTTTGAAGTCGGAAAAATGGGAGAAAAAATGGCACCGTTAATTAGCACATTACAAGCTGATGACTAATGCAGAAAAATTTATATTTTTATGCATATAAATACAAGTTTTTTTTTTTTTTTGCATGATTCTGCATACAATCACGAGCACGACACGAAGGCAAGCAAGAAGTGGTGGGGGCAGTAGGCGACAAATTATTTTTCTTTTTGAATTTATGCCTTTACTTGGTCACCATTTATTTTCATTTGTAGACTTGCTGGACTACATAAGTTAAAAAACTTAGGAGAGAAAATGAGAAAACAGTTTGTTTTTATATCTAGGATTTAAATTACTATTATAAACTTATGACTTTTATAATAATTATAGACATAACAAATATTATTATGATTAATTAAGATAAATATCAATTATAATAATGACTTTAATATCATGATATGATCACTATTTAAATCATGTTTTATATGTTTCCTTATAGTGAATAACTCCAGCATATGCAATATCGGGAAAAAAAAAAGGATACTTGCAATTATGACAATTCAATATGATGATACAAATATGATAATATGAATAAAATAATTAAAATACGATATCATATAAATACATCAAAAATCTATATAATACAAAATTATTAACGTATTAAAATTTATATAAATATAAAATATTTCAAATATTATTATAATATGATAAAATACACGAACAAGATATAGACATATAAATTATAAGATATATGATTCAATATATTTTATTTCCCTACTTATATTCTCCTCCTCCAATTAATTAACAAGTTTAACAATTAGAAGCTAGCTAAGGCATTTCAACTTAAAAGTCCAAAAAAATAGACAGATTGACAGGCAGTGTTGTAGCGCCACAAGAAACATGAAAAGGGAGTTTACTACACGCTTATTCCTTTGGCTTTGGTGGGGTTTAGAGTTATCCATTGTGGAGGCCATACGTCGGGGCAATCATGAAGAAACTAGTGGGGAGTTCGGGAAATGATAATTATACCATACATACGTGTGTGTGTATATATCACAATTGAAATTGAAGTGATAAATGTTTTATTTATTTATTTATTATTTATTTTATTAAATATATTTTATTGAACAGTATTTTTCATAAATTTTATTAATTTAAAATTTTTTATTATTATTGTATAAGATAATTATCTACTGAAAAAAATATTTGAAACCAACTTTTTTTTTTTTTTGATAAAATAATTGACGTCCTATACTAGAATTCCTGCTAGTCATTTTCAAAGTTAGGCACAATTCAAAGCAAAGAATGTAAGATTTGACAAGCCAAGATAAGTTCAAAGCAATATAAATATAAAAGGCGGTATTTAATAAGTATAGAATTCATATTTATAATTTTTTTATTTTTAAGTCGAGATTTTTTTCTTGAAAACAATATCCCACGTATTATCATAAAAAAAGTTTATTAAATAATAGATTCTTTTGTTTTCATGTTTTTCTTTCATAAATTTGACAATCAAAAACCTATAGCTTGTAGATAAGAAAAAGCCCACCAAGTACCAAGCTTGCTATTCGAGCAGAACTCTTGAAATTATGATTGACACCACCATAAATATATATATATATATATATATATATACATATTCAATAAATAAATATTAAAATAATTATCATAATATGATATTATAATAATTATTTTATAATTTTAAATTTTTTATTATTAATATTTATTTGCTATTCGAGCAGAACTCTTGAAATTATGATTGCCACCACCATAAATATATATATATATATATACATATCCAATAAATAAATATTAAAATAATTATCATAATATGATATTAAAATAATTATTTTTCAATTTTAAATGTTTTATTATTAATATTTATTTTGTTTTTTAATCTCAACAAATATGATGTAATAAAAAATTCTTCCACATTTATAATTTAAATTGATGATATATATATATTTTTGTTTAGATCATTTGAAACTTTTAAAAAGAAAAAGAAAAAGAAAAACTCAAAAAGCATGGAAGAGCGTCCTGTGTAATCACAGTAAACTACAATCATTTAGTATTATTTTATTATAGGCAGAGAGAAAAGAGAGACACTTCTTCACGGAAAGTTGCTAACTGGCTTGACGGATACATTGAACTTGATTAATAGTAATTATTATTGTAATTATCGATTATGAAAATCGATGCTAAAAGAATTAAAACTTAAAATGCAACTGCGACATCATACTACTGCTACTATTTAAATTCCTGAACCCTAGCGACACTACACTGAAAGGGTAAAAATCAAGACAGGAGGATCTCTTAATCTCTCTCTCTCTCTCTCTAAAGACAAGATGAAGAAGACAAAAGGAAAACTTAAGATCACGACTACCAACCACCATCGGAAAAGAGGCAGAACAGCAGAGAAAAACGTTGATAATCGATCTTTAAGAAAGAAACGGTAGCCAACACGTATCTTAAACTGTTTGTTTACTGAAACAACCCTAGCTTAGCTAGTTGCCTATTTGGTTACTAATAAAATGCTTTTAATCAAAGAGAGAGTTCTATGTAATCAAAGATATAATATAAATATATATGTGTAGAATTAGAGATAGCTACCTTGATCTTGAACTTTGGGTGGTTGAGGAGGGCCGTCAGGGTCTTGTTTCACCCCAGATTGTGGTGAGAAAGCCGAAGATTGTGGGAAGAAACCAAGCTGCTCATCGTTTCCGGTGTCTTGAGTAAGAGCCGTGACCATGGCCGCCGTCATATGATCCGCCGATTCAGGCCAAGAAGTTGCGGCTGCAAAGTCATCACATCCTTTACTTTTCTCCTCCGATGTTTCCGATGGAAGCGATCGTTTTCCATGCCTTCGATCCACCTTTTAATTAAATTTACAATGCTTTTAATTTGGGATGGTGAAGAAAGAGCCTAGCTGCTGCCACAGTAATTGATAGGAATTGAAGGAAGCTGGGCAGATTAAGATGGGGAAGTGGAAGGATTTATAAACAAATTGCACTTGTTGTACGAATAAAGTTTTTAATAAATTAGATTTATTTATTATAACGATCAATAATATATATTTTTTAATATATATTTAATTGATAAAAATTTTTTATATTAAATAAATAATTAAATATTTTTAATTATGTAAATAAAATATAAAATATAATGATCAAATTAAATAAATATAAATCATATAAAAATTTTAAAATATATATAAAATTAATTTAATTTTAAATTACTTTAGTCCTTTCTATATGTATATATCTTAGATTCTTAGATTTAGATACACAAATAACTTGGTTAAAAAGAATAAAATAGATAAAAAAAAGTGAGAAAATATATATATATATATATATTTTGGCTAGGCCAAATATGAAATTCATTAATAATCCAAGAGGATTACAAGCTAAAAAATGGAAAAAATGCTGACATCAACTGAAAAAAAAAAAAGAAAATTATCATAGATAATAGGTAGTTTTTGAAATTTAATAACTATAAATTTTAAAAACGAAATTAATAAAAAAATTTAAAATTTTTATTAGACAATATTTATATCTTTTTTATTTTTATGTTTATTAAAATTAAATTTACATTTTTATATTAATTTTTTAATTAAATTAATGTAATTAAAAATGTAAAATTATATTAATTCAAGAGCATTGCTAATAATATACAGCGTGGCCAAAATGAGAAATCTTGAATAGACAAATGATAAGAAAAGAAAAAAAGCTGAAGGGTACATAATATAAAGATAACCCCAAATTATCAATATATATATATATATATGTATATATATAAATAAAGGTCACCCAAGGGCGCTCATGTTTCTCACTTGCACACAATAGTACTTTGACATGTGGATGTTGTTAGCAGCAATAATTTAATTTGTAATTTTATTATGTGTTTAGGAAGAGAGAAAAAAAAAATCTGTGTGTATGTGTGTGTATATATACGCATTAATATAAAAAGGTAGTGAATTGATATCATGAATTAATTAAATATCAATTTAATTATTAATTAAAAATTTTTTAAAAAATATTAATAATAATATAAATTTAAAGATAATCATTTTTTTATTCTTATTTAAACATTAATTTTATTTTTTAAAATATAAATTTTTTATCTTTTTTTCTTAATTTATTTTATTTTTTAATCACATATAGAGTAAGTGTGCTATGATCTAATATAAATAAAAGAAGAGAGGAAAATGAAACAGATCTCATGTAAAGTTGTCATGAGAATATGTTATATTTTTTAAATAGGTTCGATTCAAGTTCAGCCTAATAAAAAGTTTAAATTATTTTTTATAAATTATTAAAAAATTAATTTTATATTAATATTTATATATTTTTATAATTAAATTTAAATTTAAATAATAATTATGATCAAGCATAATTAAATTAAAAAAGTTATATCCAAAATTTGACTGAAGTCCTGACTCATCAGTAGATCTAACCACGTGTATTTTTTTTATAATTATAATTTCTCCAATCTCTCTAAGTAGAAATGGATCTAAATATACGAAAATGTACTGAAAAACATTTCATATATATATTATTTAAAATGATCTGTAATATTTACAATTTTACAACTATATATTCAGATTAATTTTATTTTATTTTTTGAATTCCATAAAATAAATTACCATTTCAAATGAAACTCTATGGAAACTTTAGTCATTTTCGACAATACATGCTCAGCTAAAGTGGCACAAGAGAAAAGCAGTCCAACACAATTTTGTAAAGCATTTATTCTCTTTGGCGATTTTGTTGCAAAAGTTTTTTAATAGATTAAAAATGATGTAAATATTTATATACATAATTAAACTCTATTTTACAATCGATATAAGATCTATGACTCTTATCTCAGATCATGACATCTTTTCTTGCTCCAATAAGAACTCACTGTTCTAAGTGATATATCGTGCAATCCTAAAACCTACTCTAATATCAAATATTATAATCTACATCAACTTAAAAAATATTGTATATTTTAATTCATTGAACCAAATAATTTTATCCATAAAAAATTATCTAAAAAATAACGTCAATAATTACATATCTAATTAAACTCTAATAGATAATGGACATGAAATTCATGACTTTCTAACATTAAGACACATGGCATATTCTGACCGTCGACTTCAACATCTGGTCTTTGAGATCCAAAAATATCAATGAAAAATCATGAACCACGCTTTCAAAACAAAACAAAACAAAGTCAGAGGGAGAGAGAATCAATTATTTCGTCGAGGATCATGAACATAGACATATGGTTGGTTGTCATTCGAGTGAATGCATGTGCCATCCCATCTCTCATTTCAAGACAAAGAAATAATGCTGTAATGAATTAATTAATTAATTCCAGAAATCACGCCTCTTTGCCGCAAACAATCACATATAAATATAATATGAGTAGTAGGCACGAAGTTTTTTCTGTTTGATTTTGTTGACATTTATATAATATAAATTTTTTATTTTTTTAAATATTTATATTTGATGTTTATTTAAATATATGATATACGTATAATTTTTTAAATAAATAAAAAATAATAAAATAAATATATTTAATACTCACTTTCAAATGCAAAATAACATAAGTTGGCATGCATGCATGACTGTCTGCGTTTCATGCGACGCTGTTTTGTTCGTAATCGCCATGGTTTTCACCTTCCATGTGCTTGCCGTCCTAACATGCAGCATGGTTTGAATCCTATCGATCATGATCGTGTGCCCCCCAACTACGCTAAACGATAGACAAATTAATTAGGAAAAAAAAAGTTAGTTATAAAGATAGAATCATATCACGAATATTATTTGGCGAGTTATTCCAAATTTACAATTAAAGCACCTCAAAAATTTTAAGGTTTTATTTTAGGTAATCGGCTGCTTCACTTCATGCCGGTAGTGCTGAAACAGTTAATTTGCTTAGACCAGACAATGCTCTTATAATCGTTTTCAAATGTATATATTAAAGTCTGCTTAGACCAGACAGTGCACTTCGAAAATTTTAAGGTTTTGTTGAAGTATATGGTTTGTATTTTACATTTTATCAATATAATATTCGGCAAATATGATCATTGAATGAAACTAACATAAGTTATTTAATTTATTAGCAATATAAGTTTAATAATGTAATTTGATAAATTTAAAAACTTACTGCCTAAATAAAAGTATATGCTAAATTCAATCGTCAATATCATAAATTACCCTTTATAATAACAGATTAGCATAATTTAAGTGATTAACTCCACAAGCAAGATTAGTATGATGATATATATCTCATTTAATATTGTTTTTTTCTTTAAATATAGCCTAAAAGGTATGTATCCTTTTATTAACGTTACTTGTACAATGTATCAAATAATTATCGTAATTTAAAATAACAATAATAATAAAATAGATTTTTTATTGCAAATTGAAAACTTATAAAACAAAAATAGGGTTCATCTTTGATACATTGAAAGCGAAATTTTTTAATTCCACAAATGAAGTTAAAAAACCGTTGTGTGTCTCATTTCTGTTTTTTTATTTATTTATTTCTAAAATTTTTTTACCATACCTTAAGATTTACGTGTCATCCCTCCAATTTTACTTTTAAAAAGAAAATCACAAAACTTTACTAACAACGTATCAAATAATTTCTCTGAAATAGACGTTTTCTTTATAGAAAAGGAGAGGGACAAAAACGAGATGATTTAACTTTAATCTAATTTAAAATTAAATTTAATTGAGAGCATGCAACTGAGTAGGAAAAACTGTAAGACTTATTGACTGCAAAATGATGCAACTAAAAATAAACTTTCTTGTTTCTTTCTTTAAGAGGGATAAGGATTAATAAATTATTTAGACATATATTACGTTGACTCAGTTGGGATTAAAATCATAAAGTAGGTTAATGAAAGACATTTTTGGCGATTACAATCTTAGAATTTTTCAAATTATAGACTAAAAAAATTTGATAAAATATATAAAAAATGAAAAATAAATAAATAAATAAATAAATCCCATACAGCTTAAAGTTAGAAAATTTCAAATTAAAGACTAATAAAAAACCAAAAAATTGAGACTTTGCTGGGTTTGTCGCCGACCCATAGAATTTTACTCTACTTCTAATGAGATGACTGACGGCTTGACTGCAAAGAAAAAACACACGAATTACGGCGGGTCATCCGTCGGACCAGTTTGATTCAGGTAGATTTGATTTTGAATAAGACATTTAAAATTTAAAATTGATTTAATTTTAATTATTATTTAATAATAAAAATAATATATTTATTTTAAATATTTTAATAATTTAATAAATAATATAATAAATTTTTGAAATGATCTAAATCTCACTTGATTTAATCACGGGAAAAATGTTTGAAAAGTTTCAGGTCCAATTCCGCTCACTCCTGCATTTTACTGCACATTGAAGGAACGTTTGGAACTGTAGATAAAATACGTTGGAACCAGGGGAGGTAAGAACCGGACCTTGGCAACTGGCCTTCCTGATGGATGTTCCTTTACGACAACCTTATCGGAAGACAAATAACTGTACCCTTTCTATTTAGGTCATGTCATGAGCCCATGGGCTCGTCACATGAGCCTTTGGCTAAACTAAATTTCCTTTCCGTTCAGAGAAAAATTATATCATAAGTCTTTCTCATCACGTCATTTATGATTCTGTCTAATTAAATTTATCTATATCATTTATCTTTTTTATATCAGTATTTTTTAATATCGAACAAAAATCTTTAAAATTATTTAATAAATAACTGGTGTAAAAAAAATAACTGAAATGGATAAATTTAATTAGATAAAACTATTGATGACGTGATAGAAAGGGCTTAAAAAATACTGACGTAGAACAGATAACTGACATGAATAAATTTAATTAAACGAGACCATGAATGACGTAGTGAGAAGGGCTCATGATATAATTTTTTCCGTTTAGAGGTGACAAAATGGACATCCTGCTCGAGATCAAATGTGTTCGTTAGTTAAGTCAGACTTGAAGCTTAATAGTAAACATTAAAGTTTAGTCATTTTTTAAAAAGTTTTAATTTTTTAAGAGTATATCATTTATAGTAATTATATTATAATTAATCAATCAGAATTTAATATTATATATGGTTTATCAAAAATTTATGATAAAGCTTATACTTATAAATAATAAATCCTCATATAATTTTTAATTATGATTGAATAATTATAATTTTATAGTAAAAAGAAAAGAATTGTAAGTGAAATGCTCTTAATTTTTTTTATTTATATTTATTTTTTGAACTTAATATTTTTATTTAAATATTTTTAATTATTAAATAAATTTTTAAATTTAAATAAATAATTTAACTTATAAACATTTTTTTTTGGGACACGAAACAGCTCAAAGCATTTTGAATCATACCAGCATCGTTCACATTATGCAATGACAAATTCTGCTTGCCGCGAACCTTTTCAAATTGCCCGGACTAAATCGTGAAATCTTGGACCATAAGGCCGTCTCAGCATAGCCCATATAAGTCACAGGCTAGCATGTCGTGCGTGATTCGACACAATTCATGCCATTGGCAGATATTTTAAGTCGAATTACATAAATCATGTCTAATTTTTTTATTACCTTACTATATTGGCCAGGTCACTATGACATTCTCTATCCCAAATGATGTATTTGCATTTTCCGGTTAGTGGTTCCTAACATCCTTTTAGGATCATCGAGTACTTTGGTGGACCTAACCAAGTATTAGGATCAGTGGGAACCAAGGTCCATTTAGAAATTACAATCCCTAATCCTTTTAAGCCACGAGGTTGGCTGGCTCAAGGATATGTTCATTTATAAAAAATATTTGTCGGCGGCACTGGCCTGATCACTGCTACTTGCGGAATCACTAAAACCTTTGATTTATGTTACTTAAATTCGAATGAAAAATATATTTGACATAAATATAATTTAAGTTTTTTTTTATGTATTTTGAGAGTCATATCTTCACATTCATATCTGCATATATTAAAACTGTGAGCAGATCAAATTCGATGCTAGTATTGGACACGGTTATTTCACAAAAAATGAACAGTCAGAAGAATATAGCCTTGGACACAGCTTGATGCTGCCAGCTGTTGACATAATTTTGTATAAATGAAAATTATCTATAGTGAAATGAATGTTCAAGTTAACCCAAACCCGAGTCCAAACCTAAGCTTATCCTACAATGGCATGAAAATAAAAAAATTCCAGCTTGAGACCCGGCTCAAACCATGATCACCTCCAACTAATGGTAGGGCATTGATAAAAGTTTTGTTGAAGTGAAACTGAAACTAGGTCAGATACCCGTGTTAGAAGCAGCACATAAATCAAATAAAAAGGTACAGAAATGGAAACTCAAGGATTCTGAACAGGAAGGTGACAATTTCATATTAAAGAACCCATATCTCTCTCATAAAACAAGGATTTATACATACATTTTATTAATAATTTCAACAATTTTCAAGCCCCTGCTTGCTTCTCAGCAACTGTAGATGGGATCTAAAAGTAATAAAGCCTTGAAAAGCTGAAAAATAAAAGAGAAATGTCAATAAAGAGAAAGCACAATGTAGGAAGGTTTCTGAAGAGCTACATAAGTATCTTTCTGATGCCCAGAAACATTGTATTCTTTTATATTACTCTTAGTATCAACCAAAAATTTGAAGCTCCACTAACAATGCTCCTTTTTCTAACTGCTTTAGAATTTAGGTAAGCCTGAAGAAAATTTTTGAATCACTTTAAGTTTCATCTTGGCATTTTTACCTGTACCAAGATTTTTGATGGATGTCATTTTGCAAAACTCAGTGCTAGTGCTAGAAGGTTATTGCCTGCCGAAAAATAAAAACTGGCTTCCTTAGGCCGACTTCGTTGAAGAACAAGTTTCTCCATCAGAAAACTTATCTTCATTTTCCACATTCGAAGGGCTTTCTTGATTATTCTCGTCATGGCAGGTGGAATGAGCTTTTCCAGGTCGTGTTCGAACATTAACTCCCACTGGAAATGGTACCTGCGAAATGGGAAGGAAAATAGACTCGTGGGAGTTTTGCATTCTTTATTATTACAGTACTAATTTATAAAGTATTTGTTTTTCCCAACCAAGGTGCTAATAGCCATCATATAAGCAAGTTTCTGAGCTTAAGAAGAAATTGGGATGCAGGAACTCGTATTGTTCCTTTGAGCATTAGGAACAAAGTCAGGCAGTGGGAAGGGGAAAACGGGTTACTCGGGTTCCAAATGAAGCAACGGTGCCGAACAAAGATCCTGTTTACCACCAGGCTAATTAGTAGAAGACTGCAATAACTAGTTTCTACATCATCCCAGACAACTTTGGTACCTGATAACCTGCATTAGGGCCGTCAGTGTTAAAGAGCATAGGTCGGCATCTCTTATCCTCATTCATCAAGCTTGAGTTCTGAAAATGCGCAATAAGGGCTGCCTTTCCTTGTATACGAGCATAAGCGAGTGATGCCACTTTCTCACTGTTGAACTTCTCCCATTTCTTCCCATTGAATGCCTGCAACAATTTAGTCCTTTTAGCTTTAGCATTTCATGTTGCAAAAATCAACTTGAAATTTTTCTACAAAAACAAACCTCATAAAATGTTATAACATGGCTAGGATCGATCATGTTGATAAATGCATATCCCACATTGCATTTATTCTGCAACAAAATGAGGGTAAAATAAATATATGTTTTGTTCACTATATCAAGTATTCTCCCAAGCTTGGAAAAAGAATCCATTCTGCTCTGCACCTCCCATTCACAAAATTGAAAGAATATTCCAGACAAACGGAACTTGCCTTGAAATCAATTGGCAAGTAAATAAAATCATAAGTTCCTCGATGGCGTTCGTCAATTGCAGCCAAAAGCATCTTTGAGGTGTACCTGCAGTTACGATTGACACTTAGAATCATTTAACACCAAGAAGAAAATCATCAATGCCACAAATTAATAGAAGAATTCTTCCACTTGCAACAAAAAGATCTACATCCTCTTTAAGCTGAATAAATTATGCTTAAGATACTAATGATAATTGTATAAGAGCTTTTGCAAGCTAATGAAAGATGTTATGAGAAATGAACTCCTAGGCATCTTTATACAAATAGCATCATATAAGGCACTTACTTGTTAGGAATGTTCTTTAACATAAGTGTTGTTCGCTTGTCTTCCCCTTGTATTATACGGTCAATATCAAGTTCGTATTGCTTCTTATCAACCTGATTAATACTGCCCTCATTCCTCCAGCTTCTAACATGTTCGTGAGGAGAACTAACTGATCTCGTAAACGGACTGATTTGCCCTCTCCCATTATACACTGAGGACCTCAAGTGAAGCAACTGGAGTCCTACATTTTTTTAGGACATTGATAGTTTCATATAGTTTCCACCAACATAAGGAAAGATGTTATCAGAAATGAACTCCATAGAATGTGGAAAGTTTTTAGAACCTCTCATACTGCCAAGAGAACCTGGATAAAATGCAGAAACCTCGGGAAATTCCCCTCCATAAGCCTGTCGCCTGTCCCAAAGAGAAGGATTAACTGTTGGTGCTGATCCAACATGGTGGCTATTTATGGGTACACCGGTGTTTAGCATATGAGTAGGAAGTCCATGAAGCCGTGCCGTGGGATGAGTGGCATAAATTCCATTAACTAAGGAAGGTGAGTTAGGCCACATCACGCTTGGTGGCTGGGGGTGATACGGGTTACTCCATGGATAATGATGTCCAGGAAGAAGATTGCTACCATTTCCAGCGGATGGAAAACCTGAGAAACTCAGCAAGAAGCAACTTAAATGACTAAAAAAAAACAAAAACCAAAATTTTGAATTTCATACCATCAAGCTTGTATAGGTATGTTAGCTAACTCTACAAAATCGATATCAATGAAAACTATGGGTGCAAATGAGGAAGGGAAGTTGACCGTTAACAAATAAGGCACCGAAAGAAAAGCTTGCTCAAGACAGTCTGAAAAACTCAGTTTGGTATTGGCCAACTAAATTTTTTACCAGCTCAAGGATTTACCTATTGCCTATATGCAAGAAATAAATTTTAAAAGAAATTCTGAATGCAATTGCAAACCACTAATTGACCATTCTTACCAGCTTTACCGAATTCAAAAGAGTGCCCGGTTGAACTAATTCTGGACAATGGCTTATTATCAATTATTTCCAGGGGTGTGGAATTAATGTTTGCAGCCATGGAGCCAGGAGAATTGGAGTTAACACCTCTACCTAAACAATTCTGATACTCTGGTAGTGAACGAGGATGAAAAGTTGATGCAACTTGGACTTCAAATTTCCGTTCCGAGTGACCCATCTCAGCAGTGACAGATTGATTGCCAATTGATGCCACTCTAACCATAGAGGTTAGGCTGTTAGAACCACTGGAAGAGATACCATGATGAATTGTTGATTCCAAAAAAGGGGCTTTTATGGCAGAGTTCAACCCCAAACATACTCCATCATCCATAGTATTTGAAGAGTTGGGTCCAACTGCAATCATTGAAAATCCTTGGATGAGAACAGGGATATGAATTTTGCTCTTGAATCGACGTTACAATTGTTGGGAAATCTAGGTGACAACAATCATACCAGAAAATGCCAGAGTTGCATTATTAGAGGAACCATGTGGATGCTCGTAGGGGCAGCATTTATCTTGCTCCTCTGAAGGAAGCTGTTGCTCCAAACTGCAAGCAGAAAAAAAGAGCGAACTTTGAAAATACATAAATAAGTAACCATTTATCTGCCACCAGAATTGTATATAAAAAAAAAGGATTCTCCGGACTGAACAATCCAAGTTTGATAGCAAGGTGAGAGAAATAAGAAAAGTCAAGGCGCTTAGGTAATACCATCTTCTTGAACTCTCAGGATGGTAAGGCTCAATCTCAACTCGATTCCCAGCAATATCACTCCCGTTCAATGCATGAAGAGCAGCCTCAGCAGCTCTGACATCATAAAACTCAACCAATTTGAGTTGACTTCCTTGCGGAGTTTCATGGATCTGTAGTCCAAGAAAAAGAATAAGTCAATAGCCTATTCAACTTTAATAAAGAAAGGAAAAACTAACCCCCTAATTCACCTCCTTGACTTCTCCATGAGCACTAAATATGTGACGAATTTCATCATTGGAAACAGTTGAATTAAGGTTAAATACAACTAAAGTGCCTTGATTTTCATCCTTCTCTGAAGGATTGTCCTGAAATAATGCAATCAGCAAAGAAAAGAGTCAATAATAATCAACATGAAACTAGCTGAAATTTTGGTAAAATATAAACAAATACAATATGAACCTGAACATGACAGCAATATTTTGATCTCAACTGCAAACTAAAGGACAATCAGGAAATAGGAAATATGGCAACAAATAAGCTAACCTTTGGAATCGAGTAATGAATGTCAAGTTTCCTGCACCTCAATGGTCTACTTTGGAGTGCTTTCATTGCATTTTGTGCTGCTCTAATATCAAAATATGAGATCATAACAAAATCACGATGCTTGCAAGCAGTGTCAAGAGTGCGAATGTCACCATATTGCTGCACATTCAACATGTAGGTAGTTGCAACAAGGTTAAGCGTTAAAAATAAGACAAACAAGCCAAGTAAAGCATGCACATTTAATCACGCCAAAAACAAACCCAAAAAGGAAATGACCGTCATTATCTGACAATTGCTAACCTCAAAAAGGGCATTTAATTCAGAATCTTCAACATTACTGTCTATGTTTCTTACAAACAGTGTTCTAGAAGGGTGTCCACCACATGGGTTCTCTCCTGCTGCTAAACCATTACATAACCCCAGGTGACTTTCCTTGGGAAATTCATAATTTTTTCGCGCCACAGTGGAATCATCATCTCCTAAATCCATCCCTCCAACACTGCTAAAAACATCTAACTCTTCTGCCTCCTCTGAACTTGGTCGGACAGTAAAATCAAGTCCTTCAGTCACTCCAGAAAACAAGTCATCATCATTAGGCAGCAGGTTTCCAATGGTTTGGGCCTCAAGTTCTTCAAGGGATTCAAATGGTTCTTTTTCCTCATAGTTTGAGGTAACAGTGTCAATTGACTGACCATATAGAGCATTGTTTGAAGACAATCTCACTGCAACAAGGATGAACATAAGGAGCCAGTTATCTAAAAGAGGATCACCAAGCAGCATCCTGAACCCTAAATATGCTATGAGCAAATTTTTTAGTGATGCCCATAATCAAAAGCTTAATAGACTATTCAATATGTACAAAAACAGTGGGAGGGAGAAAGACTTACACTTCCTAGTGAAGAACTCTGAAAACGAGCTTGAGAAAAGACTGTTCTCAGACTGGGAAATCATGGTGTTGACTTTGTTTCCTTCTGCAGAATGAAATCCATGCTCTCCATTAAAACTCAATTTTGTTCCTGGACCTTGGTTAATAGGTCCCAACAACTTTAGTGACTGATTGGATACTCTCTCTGCTCCCACTATATGGCTATCTATGCATAGATTCTCTTTCCGGCACTGCTCGGTGAAAGGCTCGGTATGCTGCAGATATCTTACTCTCTGACTCCCGACTGGAATAATTTTCTCCATGGTTGATGAAATAACCGGCTTCTTACACGCTGCCAGTGGAAAATGTAAGCTTTCACTTCTCAATAAAGACTTGAAAATATATACTACAGGAAGGAATCAATAGTCAGATGACCGGGCTTTTAATTCAAGAAAACTGATCCAATTGTCTAAATGAGACCCTTAAAACTCATTCCAGTCATTTTTTCTGCTTGTGATAAAGGCCTTCCCAGAAGATCAAAGAGTTCCTTATTGAGGAACCGTGGATAAAATTTTCAACTTGATTTCAGCATCTCCAGGGCCAGATGCTATTGCTTTCAAATGTTTTTCAGTAATAACAGGTGATACACTTTCACACAAAAGAAAACAAAATAAAATTCATGGACAGAATGAATTCAAAGGGGCAAGACATTTTTCTCCGGAAAAGGCTTCTTATTTATCATCCAAAACAGCCTTGTAAAGAAAATAGATTACCCCTTAATGTCAAAGCTCGCTAACAGTCCACTATTGTATTAACAATTATTGAAAAGAAAAGATCATAACATAGTTCAATTCCCAATTACAACTTTCCCTGCAAGTAAATAAAAATAAAAATCTAGAAAACCAACTTAATATAGACTTTAGAGTTTTGAAACTAACCTTGATGATCAAGCACGGTCTCTGACTTCCAAAACCCAACCTGCCTCTGCCATAATCCAGCAACTTCAAAATTTAGAATGAGAAAAAAAATAGACTGAAATTACTTGCTGAATTTAAAGGGAAAAAAAATGATTGGATGCCGAGAAAATTAGTACCTCAGTGGGAAAACGTATATCATCAGAGAACATGGATGGTGAAGACAAACTCTGAAGGTCCATTGTCTCAAATGGCATGATAAAAACCAAGAATTTCTTCAAAAATAAAACCCCAAAATTTGTTCAAAATATTTCCACCTCCCGACGCTCCTCAATCATTTATCTACAACTCTATCAACAATTGAAAGCATTTAAAAGAAACAAAAAATGAAAAAAAGAAGAAGAAAGAAAAGCAGAGATAAAGTGATAAGGACAAAAAGGCATGGCCTGCAATTATTATGAATATTCAGCTACAAGATAAAATCGAGTTAAGAGTTAAGCTCATGTCAATTATGAGAAACATGGGGGAAATTAAAATATGCATTTAATATTATGATTTTAAAACGGAAGGAGAAAAATATTTGAATCACCTACCAAAAAAAAAAAATCAAAAACAAGTTCCGGCATTAATTATAGAAACCAAAGCAGCCAAACAGCTAAAGAAGATCACCGTAAAGATCCAACGGGCGAAAGCGAACAAACGAAAACGAAAATTTTGCAACAACGTCGAGCTCGGAAGTAGAAAAAGAGCCGATCAGAAGGAATTTAAAAGCGGGGGTGGAAGGAGAGAACATCGAATAAATTATGGCAGAAGGCAAGGGGAAATTGAATCAAGAAGGGATCATCTTGGCATCTGTGCCTTGCAAGCACTGCTTTCATTGCTAACTTTTTTTCCCTGCATTGCACGTTAACCACCACCGCCCCCAACCTCCTACCTCCTCCCTCTTTTCTTCCTTCTTTTTTTTTTTCTTTATTTATTCATATCTCCATTTATTTAATCTTTTCTTATTCTTAGTATCGCACGTTTACTCCCTCCTTACAAAAAATCCTTCGCTCTCTCCTTCTTTTTTTTTTTTTTGTCTAAGACTATCGGTTCTTTCTCTTCAGCTTCAGATTGGAAATCAATGGAGGAATTCCAGCGAGATTCCGAGCTCTCGCCGGAGAAAAGAGACAGATCGGCAGTGGCTTTTTGATTAAACGGAGAGAATGCAATAAAACCAGAGTAGTAACAAGTAACTTTAGGCCAGGCTTCCTACAAACGAAAGAGTGAGAGCAGTTGGTTAGCTTTAAAACCATCTCAACTGTATAAACCGAAACTTTGATATTTATAAATGATTGGAGTTTAGTACAAAAAGAATTTTGAACTCGGTTTAACTATTATCAAATTTGTATAATTTATGAGTTTAATTTAATTTATTATTTTTAATATAAATTTATTAATTTTTATTAATATAAAAAAATTAATTTGAATTTAATTATTATTTTATTAAATAAATAAATTTAAATAATTTAATTTTTATCTCAATTTAAATTTAAATTTTACAAATTTAATTAAAATCAAACTAAATTTTAAATCAAAATATTGAAGCTCAAACTTCTCATTAATTTGACCCGAACCTTAATCTCATAAAAGGTGTAAAGGTAGTGGCACTCTCTCTTGTCAAGTGTAGTGGCACTCTCTCTCTCTCTCTCTCTCCCCGAAAATTTTTTTAAATTTTTACTTAAGTTTTAATCTAATTGGATCGACAATTTAAAAGATTATTCATAAATTAATAAAAATTTATTAATTATTTTATATTAATATTTATATATTTTATAATTAAATTTAAATATTTTTTATTAATAAATAACAATTCAAAGTAAATTAAATTGATTAAAATAAAATTTTTAAAAAAATATATATAAGACCCGACCAATAAAATATGGACAAATAGACTTAAATCAAAATTCGTATACTATTGATAATTCTGCCTTCTACAATATGGAACATGTGGATTTGCATTTCGAATCTTATTAATTGTCATATTATTTAATAACTACTTAACACATATATAATTCTTAGAAATCCCGTTTTAAAAAAAATATACAGAAAAATGTGATCAAAGATGTATAAGCTATCTAAAAGAATCCTTGCTTTTCACGCTACTTTCATATAATATATATATATATATTGGAGAGTAGCGTTCGGCCAATCAAATAAGTTGGAGTATAATCGAATTACATACTCTACAAATTAAAAGAAAAAGATTTAACGTGATTGGGCACTCACTTTTCTATATTTATGAATTGAGAAAAAATAACTCACTAACTATGAAGAATTTCAATTACATTATATAACTCACTATAAATAATTTTTGAATGTAATTAAATGATTATAATATTATAATAAAGAATACTAGAGAAATGCTCTTGAGAAACACTATGTAAACTTAAACCCAGTTTGATTCAATCTCCTAATAACTCGATATCAAACATCCACGCTTTTGGACACTCTACCTCTGTTACATGAGGCATTTACGAATCCATCACTATAAAATCTCATTACGCTCTTTACATTTTTTTTTTCTCATACTTCTATTATTTATAATCATGAAAGTTTATTTTCATCGTATGCTTTATCTAAGTGACGAAAAAACTTACATTAACATTTATACTTTAAGTTATATTTCATTTATCATAAAATTATATTATTATATTTTTAAATAAAAATTTATTTTTATTTTTATTTTCGTATGATATTTATTTTTTATATTATTATATTTTATAAATATTTTTAATGATATTATTTTTTTTCGTATAATGATCAAACCACATTAGGAAAAAAAAAAGTTGAAAATGGATTTTAGCCTTCCACTTTGCTGACAAGCAGCCTGCTAGGAATGAGCGGGCCGGCCGAGAGTGAATCCAAGGTGGAAAGGCATTGTCTATATTACAGGGAACATAACTGCCAGCCGGAACTAAAGAAAGGGCAGTAAGAAGTGAATAAAAATATAAAAATTATCATCGGAGAAAATGGTGGCTGCAATGATTGATTTTTAGATTGCTTTAGTGCTTATTTTTATTGGTATTTTTACGCATATTTAATTAGTATAATTACTTTCAATTTCGTCATCATTATCATCAAATCCAATCAAAGAGTAATTAATAATCAGAAAGGTCCTCATAAGTTAAAATTTTTTAAATATTTAATTAAATTTAAATAAAAATATTAAATTTAAAAATAAATTTAAATAAAAAATTAGATTTTTTTTATAAAATAAGTTTAGTTTTGATTTTAATATTTAAAATTTGATTCTGAAATATAATTTATATTAAATTTATATTTATATATATAATATAATTTATATTATATAAAGAATAAATAATATAATATTATAATATAAATATTAAAATATATTATTTGTATTTCAAATTTTAATAAAAAATTATTAAATTATTAAAAATTAATTTTTTAAAAAATAGAAAAAAATTACGAATAAGGCTTTGAAAAATTTTAAAATCTATATTTCTGACCAAACTAATCTTAAACAAATATAAATGATATTAATTTTATATTTAAACTGACTTTTAATTTAACTGAACTTAATTCATAAACAGTTTTTATATTATCAAATTATTTTTAAATATTTATATTCAAATATAAATATATAAAAAAATACATATACTCATTTATAAAATTCACGAATTTCAATGATATAATCAATGTTATTGTTTGTGTTTGTTTGTCGAACTATATGTATTCTAATTTGCGAATGCCACGTACCGGTTGTTTTGGGTTAGAATCCTTGCTTAAATTGGACGTTGCGTCATTATTCATTTATTAAGTTATGTTGGTAATTGCTTGTCGCAGGGCTAGTGGTTAGGATAAGGCAGGGAATATATTAGTATTTTTACAAATTCAATTTCAGAATGCGAACTTAATTAATCATCAATTATTCGAAAATCACATGGTTGAGTGATCATTTTTCAACTTAGATTCACCACTGCATACGTAACTATGCCTGAAATGAAAACGGTGCTCCCTAATACTATAACTCTTCGTAAGCAGCGCAATTGGTTCGGCTTTTTTAATTTAAATAATAAAAAATATTTTTATTTAAATTAAATTATAAATATTAATATATAAATAATTTTAAAATTTTTTATTAATTATAAATAATAAATATAAATCATATCAATAAATCATATCTGATTGTAAACGAATCTTAACAAAAAAAAAAAAAAATCTAAAACGTTTTAAATTTCCACCTAATCCTACTGGCCTACTAGACCTATAAACAACTTTACATGCTTCATAATCTAATTATAATCTAAAGACAATCCCAAAATTTGTTGTGACGTCTGAGTTACGAGGCAGGAAAAAAAAAAAGGTTTAGTTGTAGGGTGCATCTTCTACAACTACAGCTGATTTTGGTTGTCAGTTCAATCAAAAACCAATCTTAAAGGACAACCACGCCGTGGATCTTGCATCTCTCTATCACATTACAAAAGTGGGTTTTTTTTCTTTTTATATTTTTATGATATTTATTTCTGCAATTATGCAAAAGTATCTAATCATTATTTTTATGTATAATATTAATATAAATATTTTATACATTTACAATAAAAAAATTATAAATAAAATTAATAAAATGATAAATATCTTATATATTTATTATTATTATTATTTTAAATATATTTTATTAAAAATGTATCACTTTATGAATTATGATTGTAAAATTTTTTTATTTTTGCTTTTAATGTATAAAATAATTTTCTTAATATCTAATATAAAATTGTTTAGATGCCACGAGCTTAAGGCACAGCGTCCTTAGATTTTGGGGGGCCATTTTTTTTCAAAAATTATTAAAATCCTTTTAATTCATATATTTATATGTATTTATATATTAAATATAATTAAATTAATTTTAAAATATAATTTGTATTTATTTAGTTTTATATTTTTGTTTATAATATAATTTTATACATTAGAATTTATAAACAAATATAATTATTAGTCTTGACATCCAAAAAAAATATTTAAATTTTTAATACATCAAATATTTATCTTTTAATAACCTGTTAAATGAATATATTATACATTTATCTTTTAATTGTTCGTTAAACTTAACATATTAATTTAAAAAAATTATAACATTTTTAACTTTATATTTGGTTCCAAAAAAATTTTTTAACTGGCTTACTTTACTCTCTCTAAATGCATATTGTATTTCATATTTTTTTTATATATAATAATTTATTTAATCTTATAAAAAATAAATTTATTTAAATTTTAAATACGAATAGGAAACTAGTTCTTAGCTAGAACCTTGGCAAGGTTGGTGAGAGCACACGATTAATGGGCTGTCTCTTCTCATTGAATCAATGCCGATTTTAGTCTAAGCTGTGTTGTTCTTGGTAGATCTAATTTGGGCTTGAACCGATAAATCTTAGGTCCATACAAAAAGAAGGGAAGACGACTTTAATTCCCCATTTCCACTCCCACCAAAAAATATATATATATATATTTTTGCCAAAAAAATAAGATAAAAAATTATTATTTTAAACATTTACTAATTAAAAAAGTCAATTTAATCCTTTTTAATAAAGTTTTAAAATTAATTAAAATTTTAATTTTAATTTATTAAAATAAAATCTAGATTCCGGAATACGATTACAAACGGAAAATGCATTTGCACCCACAATGCATTTTTTTTAAGTACCATTTGTAAATGTGCTATCTTTAATTAAGAAAAAAAATGAATTTAATATCAATTCACTTAGTCAAATTCTATAATTAAAAAATAATTTATTTTAAATGAAATTAGATTTTTTTTATATTCAACAACTTGATAGAATCTAGAAATATATTTTCTAAATAAAATTTACATTTAAGATGACAAAAACTCAATAATTATTATTGTTGGAAAATATTGCTTGTTGTATTTTAAAAAAAGAAACTTTATTTGTTTAAAAAATATAGTTAGCATGATAAGGATAAATATTAATAAATGATAAATATAGAACTTATAAAGCTATCTAAACTAAATAAGGCATCCTTGCACTTTATTAAAAAGTTTTAGTAAATATTTTTAGGATTACTAGAATTTGGCATGTTTACTATTTAGATCTCTGTTTGCTTGGAGGATTCTTTCTTCCCTTCTCCGTGAAAGAGGGCAAGGGTGCGTGGGAGCTGAAAGGGGAGAAGATCTCGTCCACCGAGCGGGAGTTGTCTGAATGAATACGAAGAAGATCATCGTTAGTGCAAGCAATTGTGATTAAAAAAATAGTTTTTTCTAAAAAATAAAATTTAAGTAGGTTTTAGAATAAAATAAGAATATTTTTTTATATAGGTATTTTTAAAATATATATATTCACACCCTTATGTTATTATTTGATGTTATGAATTTAATTTTTTTAATAAATTTAATAATTGAGTTAATGTCATTCACCCACGAAAATAATTCCACTTATCCCCTAAGGTTTGGATAATATTCTCTTTGCCCTTTAAGGTTTAATACAAAGTATGTTTACCCTCTAAAATGTTATTTATAAGTTAATTTTAAATAAAAAGACA
This sequence comes from Adansonia rubrostipa, assembly GCA_038381775.1. NCBI lineage: Eukaryota > Viridiplantae > Streptophyta > Magnoliopsida > Malvales > Malvaceae > Adansonia > Adansonia rubrostipa. The sequence goes on along the minus strand of JBBYHM010000002.1, from coordinate 5,882,413 downwards.
AATATGGCTTTCATTAATTATCATTATCTATTTTTATTTATTTTTGTTTTTTCTTTTTTTTTTTACTTTAAACATTTTTAACTATAAAATTATCTTTAATTACTATCAACTTATATTATAATTAAATTATATTCTCATTTAAGTAGATATGTTGAATATTTTTACAAGATTCGAGTTTTATAAGCAGTCTCAGTGTCTTACTTAGTAAATGATCTGTAAATACCATTAGCACGCCCAAACTTTGGACCTCATTAATCTCCCATCACCTAAACTTTTTTGTACAAAAAAATATTTTAAACTTATCTTTAATTCAATTATATATATATTAACTTTGATTTTAATAAATTATGTTATTTTTATTTGAAAATAGATCAATTGCCAATATTTAAAAAGTTTAAAGATAAAAAAATTGATTAAAAAAAAAGCATATTTTTAATATTTAAAATGCAATTTGAATAAGCATTAATTTGATTAATAGAATGCTACGTAGTCACTATTTCAAGAGATAAAATGTATTTTACTATATATTTTTTATTCTTCTTTTTTCCCTTTTTCTAATTTCTTTCTTTAATCAATTTCATTATCACTAAATTTTTAAATAATGATAATTAATTAATTTAAACAAAAATATTATAATAAATTCATTTTAAAGTTAATATATATAATTGAATTAAAAGTAAGTTTAAAGTACTAAGATGCACTTAATTAGAACATAATAATAATTTAATTTAATAATAATTAAAGATAATTCTAAGATAAAATAAATTCTAATTATTTTGTAATTAAAAAAATTTAAGAAAAAATGATGAAAAAAATAATAATTAATAAAATTACCTAGAAATAATAATTTAGTTGGTGAGTGTATTTTTTGTCAAACCTTAAGGGGGTAAAAGTTTTTTTTTTTTTAATATTAGGTAAGTATATTTTTCTTAAAGATTTAAGAGGTAAGTATCTTTTACCCTTCACTTTATAATAGTATATATTATGAGTACACCAACAATTAAAATTTTTAATTTTATAAATTAGATTAAGATATTGTCACATATTTTTATTATATATTTAAAAAATAAAAATTAAATAAACAGGATATATAAAAACTTCTTAACTTGATTAGTGAAATTAAAAAAAATATCACCGTCATGTATATATGATAATTATCTTTTCTATGTGCTTTGTTTTAGATATATCTTAAATAAAAATAACCTCTTTACACATGGCCTTTCTCGATAATTCGATTCTTAAAGGTTTTGCAAGTACTGAAACATATTATGAAGCTGCCAAACTGGAATGAATTTATAATATAAGTATGCAATTTTCTTTCATGTTAGCCTAAATAATCTTACCTTAATTTATGGATGATAGCTGCTTTTTGGGGTTTAATTTTTGTTATCTACACGATATGACATTGAATCGAACAAGCATTAATTTTATAATTCATGTATTAGTATTATATTCGTATATTTTATTTAATATATTTATATGTAAGATATTTTATATTTATATAAATTTTAATACGATAATAATTCGCATTATATAAATTTTAAAATATATATTTATATTATATTATTTTTTAATTATTTTATATGTATCATATTTATATAATCGTACTGTTAGGTTTACTTATGATTTAAGGTGATTCTTTACTCTTTTCTTTATAACTTTCTTGTGTGGTAACAAGAAGTCTATGCTAGACTTGTTCAAGAATTAGATTACTTATCTAAACTTGAAAGTTTATTTGATATTTGAGAGATTCTAGACAAAAATTTTAAGCTCAAAATGGACTTGAACAAAAAAAATTATTTAAAAAATGCTAGGCCTTGCACAAAGATTTTTAAGCCGAGTTAGGCTTGGCCCGAATAAGATTTTTAATTGTAAAATTTGCATTTTTATAGTATAATTATATTTTATATTACCAATTATAATTTTATTTTATTAGTTGATAACTTGTTAAAATATTTTTATAATGAAAAGTCAGTATTATAATTTTTAAAGGAATATTAACAAAAATTTATTAAAAATATATTTAATTATTAAAAATTAAATTAAAAAGCATATTTGAAAATAAAAAAAAACCATAAAAACGAGCATAAATGGACTTCAACTACTTACTTTCACAAATATTCGCTGGCTTGAAGAAAAAAACTATATGACAATATAAATCTTAATATATTAGTACCTTACATAAACCCAAATAAAATTTCATCTAACTTGACCCGACCAATAAATAAGCTTAGTGCAAGAGTTACTTGTGGACACAAACTGGACGCTAGATATGGCAAAAAACTATACGTATATGATGGCGTGTACAACGTTAGAAATCTGGAAATAAATTTTTTAAATGTGTTATTATGTATTAAATATATTAGGACATTAACTCAGCTTCGCCAAAATGAATTATTTTAACATTTTATAAAAAAATAATTTAAAGAATAAATAATAGTATAATAATTTTTTATAATTTTCTTATTCGTGTCTCGGTCTTAAGAATGAAATTTTTATAAATAATATTTAGAAAAATTTAAATTTTCTATTTTATTATATTATAATACAAATATAATCATATGACATGGTAAAAATAGACGTATATGTTAACAATTATATAAAGTAAATTATTAATGTATTAAAATTTATTTAAATATATATAATTACTTGATTCTGATTGTAACATGAAAAAGTAATATAAAGTTAGAATGCTCGCACGACGACATTTGCTAATCAAAAATTATTAAAACAGTATCAATTATATATGAAAAATTTGAATTTGAAATAATTATATGAAATGAATGTATGAGAAAATAATTAAAACATGAGATGAAACAAAAATTATATAAACACGATATAGATGTATAAATATATTAAAATCTATACAAAATAAAATATTAACATGTCAAAATTTATCTAAGTATATAATATCATGAATACGATTAGAATTACTTGAAAAAAATAATGTGAACATGACTATATGTGGCACAAAATTGAGAGTTATTTGAATAGTGTCATTAAACTTAACACTTTCTAACACAATACGATTATATGACATAACAAAAAAAAACTAGAATATAGCACAACACAAAAAATTACGCAATACGAATGCATAAGTGTATTAAAATCTATATAAAATAAATTATTAATAGTTAAAATTAATATAAATACGTAATACCTTAAATTCAATTATAACTCAAAAAATAACAAAAACACGATATAAATATATTAAAAAAGCCGTAAAAATTACAAAAATAGATAAAGGAAGCAATCTCCTAGATCTCAAAATCAGGGGAATTGCTTTAATCTAATCTTTGAAAAATTTTAGAGATCATTATTAGTTTATTTGTGTTTTAATTATGTTTAAAGTATTTTTATATAAATTTTGATATATTAATAATTTATATTATATAGACTTTAGGATATTCCTATATTCAACCATTTTCATATCGATTTTTTATTATATCTTAATTATTTTTTGTGTCATGTTTATGTCATCTAATTTTAATTACAAAATCTAAAGAATTTATTTCTTATTTATTATAATAACCATAAATTGTAAATATTTCTAATTTAGTAACTAATTTGTAATTCCTCACAAATTTTGATTAAAAAAAGATGCCAAGTGTCAACTTGATATTAAATTTTAGGATAACTTTAATATTATATTTATACATATTTATAGATTATACTAATTACATTTAAATATGTTATGCCATTTTTATTATACTATACTTTTTTTATTTACTAAATTTGCCGTGCCTCCTAACATATTCACACAAAGCTTCAAACCTCGTCACAATTAATGATTTTTTTTTTCTTAATTTCAAAGTTTGGTAGGATGGCAAATTATTTCCTTCTTTCCTCTTTTCTTGCTTTCTGCTGTTCGTGGTTCATGTTACTCAGATTTAGTACAGCCTTTAGATATATATTTATATTTAATATAAATATATATATATAATTTTTTAAATATTTTATTATAAAATTTTATATTTATATTTAAATATTTATTGATTATAAATATTAGATATAAATATTTTTAAAAAATTAATTAAAAAAAAAGTGAGTAAACAAAGCGGCCATTGCCGGTTGGTTTCTCGGCTGCTTTGGACTTTTAAATTAATGGAATAAATAAGAACGTTTTACAGATTTTTTTTCTTTTTAATTTTTACTTTGTGATAAATCAGTCTGTCTGCCACTAATGAGATTAGTCTAAATTCCCCTAGTTTTACAAAACTCGTAGATCCAGTGGGGAACTAAAAATGAAATGTGAAAACAAGATGAATGCGTAAAAAATAAGAAATCCCAATCCTAGTCCATAGCTCTACCCTTTCGGTAGGTTAGATCTGTTCCAGTTTTAGATAATTTTTTTAATTTAATATAGTTTGATTCTAGTAAAATTGATATTTAATAATTAAAAAAATTTTTAAAAAATTTTTATAAGATATATGAATATTAATATAAAAATAATTTTTAAAATTTTTTATTAATTTTAAATAATAAATATGAGTAGATACATCCAAAAATGATTTTAAATAAAAATTTAAAATTTTTTTAAATTATTATCCGATCCGACTTATAAATACTTTTATCAATAGTTAAGAGCTGCTTATTTATTTACTTATTCTATTTTATAAAAAATTTCATATACTACCCATAAAAATAATTTTATAAATTTACTGAATTAACTCTCTTCGTATCCATTTTGATTGATAAGAAGAGACTAGCTCTCTCTCTCTCTCTCTTTTTTTTTTTTATATATTTTTATTTTCTTAGTAGTAATCCTATTTAAGATTAGTGAAGATCAATCAAATCGTAATATCACTTGATTTACATGTGTTCATTTTGCTATTGATGATTCATAAGCAACGGGCCTTGAGGCCTTTCTTCAAGGGGCCGATGTTTGAGCAGAGCCAATAAAATTAAAACCTCCAAAACAGGATTTAAATACAAGCCACAGCTTAACATTTTTTAATGATTTTAATATTCTCTATCATTAATATTTATAATTAATAATAATTATTATTAATTATAATAATATTTATTATATTTATAATCACAAGAAATATAATACAGCAATAATTTAAATTCCTGCTCTTGCTGCTAGCAAATTTCTGTTTGCGAGCTTTACCTCGATGTGATTCGGCTGCTTTAATCGGATGGTTTATTTGGAATTCTTTGGGGGGGCATGCAAAAGTGGACAACGTAGCATAAATTACGGAGAGGTCCACTAGAGGTGCTAAGGTTTAACTATCCGTCTAAATTTAAAATTTTATTTAATATTTAAATAAAAATATTAAATTAAAAAAATAAATTTAGATAAAAAATTAAATTTATTTATAAAATTGGTTGGGTCTTGAGCTTGAACTTCAACATTTAAAATTCAAACTCGTTTTTTAATTATATAGCTTGTATTATCTTTATATGTATATACATCTTGTAATTTATATTATATAAATAATAAATAAATATATAATATTATAATATAAAATATTTAAAACATATATCAAGTTATCTATATTTAAAAGTTTAATAAAAAATTATTAAATTATTAAATATTAAATTAAAAAAAATTAAAAAATATAATATAAATAAATTTAAATTATTTATTTATAAAAAATAAATAATTTTAAATAAAATTTAAAACTTATATTTTACATCAAATGAGACTTAAATTTATATAAATTATATTGAGATAATATTTAAACTCGACTTACGAATATAAGTAAGTATAGTCGGTGGAGGCATATTTACCAAAATGGGTTCTGTCATATTGATTTTCGCTGCTTCCTCGTTGTTTCCCTTAATGTAAGCAAAGAGGCTGGGAAATGAAAACAAAACAAAAAAGGTGGCAGAATCCGTGGCTTTATTATTTAATAAATTCAAATTTTAAAATTAAAATTTAAATATTTATAATTTTTTATGCTTAAATTATAATCTTATTTAAAAAAAATAATTATCAAAGTGAATTAATGTGAAAAAGGGAAAAAAAAATAAAAAAGGAAGACTAGAATTTGTGGGTGTTGAAAAGTTGGTCATTTGACTGGATGGGTTGTTCCATCAATCGATTGAGGAGTACCTTTATAGCCTATAAAATGGATTGTTTGTGGTAAATGATTAGTTCTTTACACTGTTTCAGACATCAATCATTTTTGGTAGAATTATTAATAATCTTAGATTATAAAGTCCTATATTTGTGATTTCTTTATATATTCAAAAGATAAATGGAGGGTTCATATTTAATCCCTTAAACAAATTAAAATATTATTCTTCAAATAAAAAAGTAATGGCTAATCGGTGATGGGCACCCTTTGCCTCTGCTTTTATATATATAATAATAATAATAATAAATATATGTTAATTAAATAATAATACAACTAATTATCTACCTAATAAAAAATTATAGGGTATGATTACTTCACATGAACGTCATATATTAAAACCTTCGCCACAGCTTCCTTGGTAGAACCCACACAGGCATTTGGCACCCACAACTCCGTCGCCTCCGTCGTGAACATTTATCAAATATATATATATATATTACATCATACATAATATTATTAGGGTTTTTAAATTTCATGAACAAAATTAATATGATAATACATATACTTAGATTATATTTAAAAATAAAAAATTATTTTTTTAAAAAAGATAAAGTTAAAAATTTTATTTTTAGTGTATCGAAAATGATGTTGAATATATATAAGAAAGGGGGGCATTCAAAACTACTTTTGGTTTATATGTTTTAGCTTTCATCTCTATTCTAATGGCTACATGAATGGCAAACGTTGCATGTTTGGTTATTTTCAGCACTTGGCTTTCTTTCTTTTGTTATTTTGTCAAAAAAAAAAAAAAAGGCTACTTTTCATAAAGTTTGTGGGCAGTTTCTTTGGCTTTTAAATTTTCATGATCATTTTAGGACTCCCAAAATGTTGAGTTTCATCTTTAGAAAAATGGAAAGTTTTATTACTTTAGAAATTTTAAAAAATTTTGAATTCATTCCCCTTTGCTTGGCTATGGGTTATGATCCCTTTTATTTTTTTTATTCGTTACTATTTAATATAATCTTAATCATCATTCATAAATTTAACTGATAAATGAAAGCTCAATCTAATATATATATATATATATATATTATGTACAGAATTAATGATACACAAACAACATTAATTATGGAACCAAACACTAACTTGCGAAAACAAAGTTTGAGAACTTTTTCAAAGAAAAAAAATTCACTTTTCAATATATATATATTTTAAAGAAATATATAGTATTCTCCAAAATTAAACACTCACGATATAAGGAGGCAATTAAGAAAAACAAGATTTTTATCTTAAATTTAATAGTACAAAAGACGAATTTTGATTTTAATTTAATAATATAAAAATCATCCTCTAAACTTTTCAAAAATATAATTTTACAGAATAAATGATGCTAGAGATGATTGTTCGTCCCTTGAAATTTTAAAACTGATTTTTCATTTTTAAAGATAATGATCAGTCTTCTTCAATTATTTTAAATTTTATAATGATTATAAATAACAATAAAATTTTTTTCTTACTCAAATAAAAATAAGAGCTCGCCAGTATAAATAGTTGCCTAGAATATATCCAAAAGCCTCGACCTGATCTATATATATATATATATATGAATTTTAATGCAACCCATAAAAATGATGAAAAAATTTACTTTTAATTTAGTTTTTAGAATAAATAATAAATAAAAAAATTTTTTTTTTCGAAATGAACAATTAGCCAATGAGTACGACATTGAAATTATATATATGTATGAAAGAAACAAGAAAAGAGAGAGAAGGATATTCATGGACGTTGTCTTATAAATTTTTTAAAGATATAATTTTAAAAAAGAGCATTGTTACGTACGATTTTTTATCTCTCAAAATAATATTTTGTATTCTTAATTCTAGGTTTGTAATTGATTAGTTAAAAAATAGTTGAAT
>JBBYHM010000002.1:5845488-5857424 GCA_038381775.1 Adansonia rubrostipa | reverse complement strand
TAAACTTTACTTTTGGGGGGTGGGGGCGGTGGATAATTAAGCTATATATATTGTCATATATTTATTTATTAATTAATAACCTGCTGCTAACATTTATGATCAAGATGAACCTGCCAACCAACCATTGTAAACAGTGATTTGGTCAAACTCTCATATAGAGGTGTTAGTCCTATGACTCAGGAATTTTTTTTTTTATCTAGACTTATTTCAGATTTAAAAATTTATTTTATTATTAAAAATAATTTTTATATTAATATTTATAATTAAAAATTTTTATTATTTAAATAATAATTCAGGCAGGTGATATATTTAATGTAAAATGAGATGGTAGTTGCATGATGTTTACAGGGAGCTCTACATGAACAACTTGGTGGGTTCCATACCAGAGGAAATTGGAAGACTGAAAAGCCTAGTGAGCTTAGATCTTTACCACAATAACCTAACTGGCTCCATCCCTGCTTCCCTTTCCAACCTCTCCAATCTCAAATTCCTGTAAATTTAATTAAAGCTTTTCTTCTTATCTCTTTTTTACTATTCTAATTTTAAAATTGATGCTCAGTCTCAGCCGTTAATGGTTTGTGTTAACCCTTTCGATCTCCATTTCCATGCATGCAGGCGACTGAATAGTAACAGACTCACTGGAAGAATTCCAAGACAACTTACACAACTTGGAAATCTAAAGATCCTGTGAGTCATATGAATGCTTTCTCTTAACTCTAGTAGCATATGGATCGATTTAAATTACGATTTATTTGAAGATTTCCTTTCCTTTCATATTATTATTGTTATTATTATTAATGAGTTGTCCTGTGAAGCAGTGACGTATCAAACAACGATTTGTGCGGCACAATTCCTACCTCAGGTTCCTTCTCTAAGTTTTCAGAGGAAAGGTAAATGAATGTGTTTAAAATTCGGCTGCCAAATGTTGATGAAGCTTCCAATTATTTCTTCTTTCTTCTTCTTCTTCTTCTTCCAGTTGATTATCATTATATATCATTATTTCTTTTGCAGTTTTAGGAACAACTCAAGACTGGAAGGACCGGAGCTAATGGGATTTGTGAGATATGATACTTCAGGAGGGTGTAAATGAAATCATTGATTCATTGGGCAGCAACGAAAGGACTATCTGTTACCCAATTCTCACCATATTATCTCTTTATATGGAAGGGGTTGTGTTATAATTATAATATATATATATATATATATATAGCATGAAAGATAAATTAAAATGACTACTTGTCATTATCTTTAGAATTGCCAAAGTGTACACCAGTTGTATCACTTTTTGCTGTATAATTAATATATATATAGTACTAGTAAATGGAGTTTAATTAGTTGAGTTCATCATCTCTTTACAAATTACTTGGGATCCAAGATACTTTTGATTCGTACTTTTTTTTTTTGGTTCATAGATGTGGATTCATACTTTAGCGTGAAGAATGCTGTGACATTCATCTTCATATTAGTTACTGCATATTTGCGTAAATTATACGGTAACAAAGTAACAACTATGCGTTGTTACTGATTGACTGATTTTTTCAAAATCCATTATATAAAACACACATCCATCATGAAAAAATTTTCAAATCTGTATTAGAAATGTCACTACAAAAGCTTGTGAGCATCGTCACATAAAAATTTAAAAAAAAATTATCGCAAAAAAATATAAAAAAGAGCAACTTTATGTCAAATATTCATGAAATGAAATAAACTTTGACCTACTTAATAACTTAAAAAAGAATTAATCTTTTAATTTATCCTATCTACTGTTTACAAATTCTTTACATGAAATAAATCATTTTTCATAAAATTATATATATAATAATTATTTTTTTTATTTTGAAAACTTCAACGAGAACGTATGAGCACGATAAACTCTCCCATCTTTTATTACTTGTACAAAGTGGTTTCACGTACTGACACACGCTGCTTTGTAGTAATTCACAAACATCAAATCAACGAATTCAAAAATCATTAAACTGAACTCCGCCCCCCCCCCCCCAAAAAAAAAAAAAAAGATTGAAACACAATCTCAGAAACAGTAGCACTGCTCTTTCCAGAGGTTGTGCACTAAATAAAAAATAAAAATAAAATCTTGGTTTGAAGGGTTGAACATGTTAATGTTCAAATGGCAAAACAAAGTCACAATTTCCAGCTATTTCTGACAATCTCCCACTTATTAAACGAAGCAGCTCCTTCCCAACAGTGCTGAGAAGAAAAAAGAAAATATCGCAGCCCTCTAACTCCTGTAAAGATTCATTACTTATGTTAGGAATTGCTGATAGATGATTAGGACTAGGGTATGATTGAGTCGAGCCGAGCTTAAGTTATAAGAAGCTTGAGCTTAACTCGAAAATCCAAGCTTGGCTCAACCTCGATCGAGTTTCATTTTTAAAGTTCAACTCGATACTGACCGAACTGAATTCGAACTTTCTTTGAGCCAAACCCGAATAGGTTGCGAGCAAAGGTGTCTTACACCCCTAGTCAGGCCCAAGGGAAGATAAAAAGTCAAAAACACGACACCTCGGCAACAGGACTTCAAAAATAAGATAATGCAAATGGCCAGTATTGACACTAACCTGCATTACGAAAACTTTGCCGCCCGGATTGGTTTAATTATGCAGCAGCAGCCAATGGTACTGATCTGTAGCATGCTCTCTTTGCAGCGCGGACAATATCTTCAACCTGCAGAATTCATAAATGAAGAAAATTAATCTATAGTATATATAATGATAATTCTACAAATATAACACCCACACTGCCATCAAACTAGCTGGTTTGACGAAAGTCGTATTAGCAAGAAGGGGGAGAAGGGGGAGGGGATTAAAGAAGACCTTAGTTGTCAGATGCCTCACCAGAACCTTGTAAAACATTACTTACTCAAACTCGGGTGAGAGTATCGGAAACAGGTATTTTCAATCTTTTTCTATGTTTTTTTTTTTTACATGTATTTGAAGGGTCCTAAGAGGGTCATATCCCATACCCGTATTTAAATAAGGGTTGGACAGGGGTGTTGGATACGAATACTTCAAAAAAATGAAGAGTCAGAGCTATAACGTGGTAAAAATAGAAGCATAGTAGAACTCGAATCACCTGTGGCACAGCCATTCTTTCAAGATTTGCAGCATACGGCATGGGAACATCAGCTCCGGCAATTCTCTCAACTGGCGCATCAAGATATGCAAAACTCTCCTCCACAACAGATGCACTGTGAAAGACATTTACGGTGAAAATATATAGAAGGTGCCAGAATATTTAATAAGCAGAAATTAACTATTTAAGAGAAAGAACTCGAACCAGATTTCAGCACCAACACCATGCTGTGGAAAACCTTCTTCAACTGTTACTAATCTGTTTGTTTTCCTGACTGAGGCGTTAATTGTAGATCTATCTAGCGGCCTAATGGAACGCAAATTTATAACCTGCATTTAACAAATCAGTCATTCTGCATCTTAGTAGAATGATCAAATCAACTTGTAAGGACTTGGACTTCTTTGTGTTATCATTTACCTCAGCATCGATTCCATCCTTTTCAAGTATCTCAGCTGCCTGAACAACAAATGGTCTCTTAGTTGATAACTCCACAAGCCAAAACATTAGGACTATATAATTAAATTTTCAGGAAATTACAAAGGAGGTAAAAGGAAAGAAATTCGTAAAGAGATAACCCAATATGATAACCCATTAACAACTGCACTAAGCTCTAATCCTAACATTTGCACTCATATTTAACTCCTTCAATCAGAAGACACCATATCTTAGGCAGCTCTTGAACGTTTTGAAACAACAGATTAAAGGATAGCCTAACTAAACACAAAAGCCAGCAGAACACCACATAAATGAGGTATCCGCCTAAGTCACTATCAGCAAAGAAAACCGTCATGCATCAGGTGAGAAATACTTGGCACTTTCCATGGCCATTAATTACAGAAACCAATCCTTTTTCACATAAGTTCTACTTTAGGTTATTCCTTTATCTCTCGTCATTAGAATCTTGTGCACTTGTATTTATAAGCTATCTCAAATGATAATCAGGCATGGCATTTCCAAACAGATATTGCATACAAGGCATACCTTAAGAGCATAGCCCACCATTTTTGAAAAAGCTGTAATGGTAACATCCTTTCCTTTTCTCTCTATCTGTTAAAGTGGATAGTTAAAAACCAATTTAAATGTACTGAATGCAACTTCACAAAAATATCAATTACAGCAGAATCACTAGCTGCAGAAGCATGAAAAATAGTAATGATAACAGTCATGTGAGTGTAACATTTCAGAGGTATCATAGCACTACCTTCGCTTTGCCAATTGGAAGGCAAAAACTGGAATCAAGAACTTCATCAGAAACAGGGAATGATTCACCATATCTGAAGTGGAATGATTATATACAAGTGCATCAGACATTAAATTCCAATTCAAGGGGACCAGCGGTGTGGGGGCTCAATACATAAGAATCATATTTTACTAAATAACTTACAACAACTCATTTTCAAGGAAAACAACTGGATCAGGATCTCTAATAGCAGCTTTGAGTAGTCCCCGAGCATCTTCGGAATTGTATGGTGACAGCACTTTCAACCCAGGACAAGAAGCATACCATGCTGCATAACACTGGATAACAACCAAGAAGACAAAATAAGCAAACAGCTTCTTATTATATTGAAACTCAGCTACACCTCTAAAAAAATGGAAACAATTAAACAGTAATCACAAGACCTAGTACAAACTAGATCAATTTTTAACCTTAGTGGGCTCTGGGGAACAAGGGAAAGTGGATGCATGTAAACAAACCAAATAATGGGTGCAAGTAACAGCATAAAGAAATCAAACCTGAGAGTGTTGGGCACCAACACCAGCAGCGGCACCATTAGGTCCTCTAAAAACAATGGGTACAGATATCTGGCCAGCAGACATGTAGTTTGACTTTGCAGCAGAGTTAATAATGTGGTCAATTGCCTGCAGTAAAAGCCAGAAACAAATTGAAAGAAAAAATAGCATCAGCTAAAACTCTGATAATACCACATTTAATAGAAAGCAAAGACATTTAAGCTGTTTATTACCTTTAAAAAGACCAATATTAATGTAGCTTTAAATTCATGAAACTGTGGCACACAATAATAACTAAATCTAGATCTTGGAAAACACAATTTGTACGACCAAGCAGCACATGCGATGTTGGAATATTTGTAAAATTATGACATACAGTAATGACATCTAAATCACTCGCTCTTTTGGAAATTTGATTACAAGATGTGAGCAGAAGGGAAATCAATCATGGTTTCTTAAGCTAATGCATCTTTCATATCATCATGGCTGTCAGAAGAACACCAAATATTCCATATTTTGACAAAAATCCATCTCCTTGGAAAGGTTTCTGGAAAATCTTCTGAAGCACTAAATGTTTGCTTTTCTTAACACTAGTTCTTTGATAATTAAGATAATACATAATTCATCATAGAAGATTACAAAATCGATAACAAAGAATCACTTATAGCTCAACAAACTTGCTTTGAAAAAACTTGATTTGGCTATCCATAAAAGATAAGGACTAATTACTGATAACAAGATATCAGCTCTGACAACATAAATATCATTCCTTTATAATTTTCAGTTTGTAATCTACAACCACATGTATTCAGAAGTTATCACTAGGTCTAGTCAAATATAGAAAGCGAGATCAAGATAACACATACATAACTTGTCTTAACCATTGCTATTCAGTCAGTATCTTATTAAGAAAGTACAGGTTAAACAGATAAACCACTCATGTTCATTCAGTATTCATGCTTCAAGGCAAAACATGCATACTTCATTCATGCAGACTTCTAATGATTTCAACAACACATTACAATAGCATTTTTAACTTCATTGTCTTAAACAGAAAGCATGTGATAACACATTATCCTCTTTTTCCCCTCTCTTTTTCATGACATGCTTATCAATTTATTTAGAACTAGTTCTCAGATTTTAAGCAGACGGTAGCACAACAAACTAATAAAAGTGTACAGATGCAGAGATTCAAAACAGAAATCTCTAACCTGCATGGAGAAGTTAAATGTCATAAACTCCACAACAGGCTTCAGACCATAGTAAGCAGCGCCAACCCCAATCCCAGTAAAACCAGCCTGTTAAACAAGAAATATACAACTGTGGTGAGACAACAATGTAATAAAAACTAAAAGGAATCAATAAACGAACATATAAGAAGGATTTGAGATTAATCATTAGATCAAATAATAATGAAATTCACAAAAAGAATAAAAGAGTAAAAGCATAGGCATGATGGGCACATAATAACCTCAGTAATTGGAGTATCAAGAACTCTCTCAGGTCCATACTTCTCCAAAAGCCCCTTCGATATCTACAAAAGATGGAAATAAAAGCCAATCTTCAGACAGAAGTAAAAATGCTTATATGGCCTCTATTTGACGTAGTGAAATAAGAATTTTATTCTTGAGCAAGAAATGCCAACCTTGTAAGCACCCTGATATTCTCCAACCTGCAGTTTTATAAGTTCAAAAAACAAAAAGACATAACAATGGGCATAAAAAACAAGAAGAATAGCCAAAAATATGGTTAGAATGATCAAAAATAGTTCCTGTTAATATTTCCTAACCTCTTCACCCATCAAAAAGACTTTTGGATCAGCTGACATCTCCTCATCAAGTGCAGAGTTTAATGCCTCTCTCACTGTCATCTGTGCATGATTGTCATTACAAAAAAAAAAAAATCAGCACTCCTTGAGCGCTAAGCTTTGCCTTCAGCGAAGATTGACAATCAACAGGGCCGTTTAAAATTAACTGCAAGAAAATGCAAACTATATACATAGACACATATATACAAGTATAACCGTATCTGTACTTGTGTGTGCATGTATCACATATGAGATGTGGGCAATCAGCATCCCAAGCGCTAAGCTTTGGCTTTAAGCAAAGATTAACAATCACAAAAGCCGATTAAAATTAACTGCAAGAGAATGTAAACTACATACATGGACAAATATATACAAGCATAACCATATCTGTCTCTGTGTGTGTGTGTGTCTGTGTGTGTGTGTGTGCATGTAGCACATATAAAATGTGGGCCTTTTCTTCTGAATTTGTTCGTTGGAGTAAATAATCTATAAAACAGAGATTAAATACAGCTACCTCATCTCGAACGGGTTAACACTTGCAGTACACAAATTTGACATCTAAATCTAATAGCATTAAACCCAAACAACTATAGAACTACACCCAAAAAAAAAGTGAAAAATAATTGCCTGTTTTGTTGTAGAAGAGTAAGTTCTCAACACTGATACTGTAGGTCGAATCTTCTGCAATGACTGTCCTAACATCTGAATAAACAAAAAAAATTTCATAAAATTAGAACACAAAAAAAAAAAAACACTTTTCATGTTTACTCGCAGGAGAGTTTCCAGAAATCACCTTTTGCCTTACTATTCCCAACATCTTTCCTCCTTTACTTTACTTTTCTATAATCATCAAAACAACAAAATATTCGTTAATGATTCCAGTAATCACAAAGCAAATCCAGTTTCATATAAATCAAAGAAGCAGAAAAACAAATATTGCAGTGTAATCAAAAGCAATGATTCGTGTAAAATGCTTATTTAACTTACTAATTATGAGGTTTGTCAAGTCTAACAAAGTAAATCAGAGACTTAAATCAACAACAAATGATCCAGGATATTAAATGAAATTGTGTTTATACAAACCAAGAAAACAAATCGAGAAATCTAACCCAGAAAAAAAAAAAAAAAAGATACTGGAAAATGAGAACCAAACGCTAAGCGATGAAATAACAAATGGGGATCGATAAGAAGAACATACCTGTTTTCTAAATAATGCAAAAGAAATTAGGGATTGGAATGGCCCAAAATAGGAAGGAAGAGATACAGGCAAGAAATGGTGGAGCTTACTATAATATCTCAAAATTTATATAAAAATAATTATTAATTTATTATTTTTTAAAATATATATATAAATATTAATTATTTTAAATAATTATAACTTAAAAAAGTAGACGAATATTTTGAACCTATATTTTGGTCAAATTCTCATAAATTGAACATTCCACAACTGAGATAGTACCGCCGTCGGTCAAAGTCCATTTTAAGGGTCAGGATTTTATGTTACCCCACCTGAGAGAACAATAGGACGGTTCAGTTGAATCGCAAGAGAGATTTAATATTTTTATTATTTTTTAATTTTTTATTTTTGATGGGAAATTTTTTAATTAATTAATTCGGGGGTATTCTGGTCATTGCGCAGTGAAAAATAAGGGCATGTTTGGCAGAGAACATTTTGTGCATGTTGGGGGTAAAAATCGAGAAGCTCAAAGAAAGAATAGACTTGAAGATTCAGATTCCATCGTCCAATTTATAAAAGTAAAACTGTTATTATCATCATCATTATTATAATAATTATTATTATTAATTAAATGAAAACTGAAAGAAGAGGACCAAATTTTCCGTACGGAAATTTAATTAACAAAAAATAAAGAAGTGAAGCGAAATGCTGGCACTGGTAGGTTGGTGAGTGCGAGCCCAACTGCCACTTTGGTCAAGGGAAATGGTTATTTATTTTTCTTTATTTTGCCTACAATTTTTATTAAAATTGATAATTATTTAACTATAATATAAAATTATGTTATAATTTATTTTTTTAAAAGTATAAATTTTATATAATATTTTTATAAATTCTACATAATTTAACATTATAATTAATTAATTAATTACATTGCAATAATTATTCTTCATACTCTCTTCCTTATATAAGCAATAATAACCCATCAACTTGATTCATGGTTTGCATAGAATATAAATTTATAATTTGTTTGGTTTGTTATAATATAAATTTCATTGAGACTATATTCAGCGCGTTACAGTAAAATAACTGTTTGATTCACAAAATGACTATTTCATTAAATAGCTGATTATGATTTTATTTTATCAAACCATTGAATAGTCATTTAGTGTCCCTCATTGAATAATTATTTCGACCTTAGACAGAATAAAAAATTTATTTTAAGAAATTTAAATTTCATACTATTTTATTCTATTAAACTAAACTACTACATAAATTATTTTATTTCGATATAATATCTATTTTATTATAATTTTATTTTATTTTAATGAATCAAATATAATATTAATCAGATATTTTTATTTTTTAAAATTATTGAATAATCATTTTGACTGGTACTCAAGAATAATTCTTATTGATGATTGATGATACCGAAAAAGGTTGATAACTTTTAATTTTTCTGGCAAAATTATTTTAGCAAAATCCAGCCATTTCCCTCGGCAAGAAAAATGACGCAAAAAAATTGTTTCTCTCTCTCTCTTTCGTGTTAGGTTTAATTCCATGAGGTTTTATTTTTTAAATATTTTCTTTTTTAAATATGTTTGAACATAATTTCCTAAAATTATATTTATTTTGAATATGATATAATATTATTTTTAAATAATAATATATTAAATGCAAATATTAATATAATATTTAATATTTTAAAATCTATTATTAAATATAATATTTTTAAATATATTAATAATAGTATCTAAAAGATAATTAAAATATTATTATACTATTCAAGAGTAAAATAGTAATTTTATAATTATTCTTTACATATTAATTAATATCATTTTAACCAACTAAATAGCGTAATAATATTCTTCTTTAATTTCATTCAATGAACTAAACACATAATACTTATTTTCTTTTATTTTATTTTCACCTAATAATTATTAAATTCAACAAATCAAACGTAGCCAAGTATTCGATTCGTTCCTTTAGAATTTCACTTGTTATATATATCAAATCATTTTTTATCATAATTTATTAAAAAAATTATTTTTAATATTAGACGATCAAGACATATACTTAACCACTTAACTAATATTGTTATTTTTTTATTACCTATCAACTCTTAAGCTTTAGTCTTAGTCCATTTTCGAATATAATCATTTACTGTTTTTTATTCGATTATTAGTTTGTATGAATATATTTATATGCATGCATTTACATGTTGAATATTAGGGTTTATCAAATTAATTATTTTAAGTATCATTATGGCAATACATCATACTTTCTACAATAATTATTTAATAAATAATTTTAAATCATTTTTTGTGATAATAAATATTAATATTATATATAAAAGCTTGCTTAAATAATAATTTATTATAAATTTAAATATTTAAATTATATAAAAATAATTATATTTAATATAAAATAAAAATGACTCTTCAAATAAAATTAATTTAAATTTAAAATAATTTAAATATAAATTTAAATTAACTCAAATTTAAAATAAATTAAATCTAAAATAACGGATAGTGTCCATCTGCCTCTTTTACTCCCAATCCCGACAAATAAATAATAATAATAATAATAATAATAATAATAATAATAACTAATAAGTTAGTCAGATGGGATCCATGTTATGGGTCATGGGTGTTAGTGTGAGGCCTTTTCGATTATGGATCGGCCGAAATCAGGAATCTGGGTTCAGTCGCTGTATAACTTTAGAGTTTAAGGCTTTTTTGTTTGCTTTCTGAGGAAGGGTGTTTCCAGGAATTAGGCCCAGTTGGAAAACAGAAGAAGAGTTGAGAGCCGTCTAAGGGGGAAGCAGAGGCGACAGAGACGGCCATGGCAGGAGGAATCGGAGCATTTTGGGGAACAAGAGTGATGGAGATAGTGAAGAAGCATGACTCAGGGGGCCTCGTTTGGAAAAGAATTAAGCTCACATCTACCCGCAAAGCCAACGCCAAGAAGCGTCTCCATCGCGTTTGGCAGGTCATATAACTCTCTATTACCTTCACCCTTTTCCTGTTTTAAAAGTATATATGCATATAAATTATATATGTTTTCTAGGGTTTTACTCCCTTTTGGCTTATCATTTCAATGCTTAAGCTTTTGATATGCCAAAACATTTCTTCTTCCTGGGTTTCCTGTCTTTTTAATTGATAAGTTATTTCTGAATTGATTCAGTTAGTCGTTGGGTACTAGTTAGAATTTAAGGGCAAATATAAACTGTGAGGGAAGGTTATCAATTACAACTTACAAGGTTAAAGTTAACATTGACAGTTTATTACATGTAGAGCCATGTAGATTTGGGCCGAGACTCTGAATTTAGTTTAAATTTTTGTGATCGTAGTGAGTAAATTGCAAAGTCAATCATATATGTTCAAGATAGCATGGCGAGTTTAATTTCATCTGGTATAAAGTCTTGTTAATCTCTGTATTCACGGGAAGTCACTATTCAGGAGTGATGTTTTCCTCTTTGTGTTTGTGTTTAGTCCCTTTTCTGTAGCTCATACATTATGGTTCTTCGGTTTCGTGGCCAATTGGCATGGGGATATTCAATGTTGATGTGGAACAAGTTTTGAGCTATGTTAGTCTGACTCTTCATTTTTCTTGAATTACCTGTGCTCAATATATTTTCGTATATGGGTATTGGAAATGACCCTCAGGACCTTCCAAATACATGGAAAAACATATAAAATATTGAACATACCTGTGTTGGACACATACCATATCCGGCACTCACACTTCAGCCTGAGTAACATAGACTTTGAGAGTTGATTTCCCGTTTTTTGTGGTTTTTTTTAAGGGGCTTCTAGAGGTAAGCTGGCATTAGATTTGTCCGATCAGCAAGCTTGAGTTGAGTAATTTAGAACTGAGCATCCTGAAAGGGATGAAAAATCTTGAGTCCTAAAAAGGGGTAAGTACGGGACTCTAGTGCCCATGGTACATTTTTACTTTATATCTATTTATTTGCCTGGTTGATTGGTTGCACTCATTCTACATGGGTGTAATGTAGTTTAAACTTTCTCACATTAGGTTGTCCACTTATCATGAATCTGTTGTCATGCTAGTACTCAGTTAAGAGAATCAGCAGCTATTGTCTCTGACTCTGAGCCTTTTTCTTGC
>JBBYHM010000002.1:5806521-5844894 GCA_038381775.1 Adansonia rubrostipa | reverse complement strand
GTAAAAACACTTAGAAAATATTATTTACTGCTCCAAATTAGCTCTAAATTCAAGTATTTATCTAAATGTCCCTAAATTGTTCTTTAAAAAACTTATTTAACCAAGCTAAACCTCCACTTACTCATGGATTAATGATCCAAGGCTTGTTTTTAAGGTTCTTTTATGAAAACTCACTTAAAAGCACTCTAAACACATATTTTAACAAACACATAGAATACTACTTTATTTTATTCTAGCAACGAATCAACCAGAAACCTATTCTAACACCAATTAGACTTAGCTGAATTCATGTAAACTAATCATACTTATCTATTAACAATCATTCTCATCAAATTCTCATCATTCAACAATCAATTAAAAAAAAGCTTAATTACAACTCAAACAACATGATTGTCATTCAAAGCAAGCTTTCAAATTGAACATGTAAGCTTCTAATTTCAACAAATTAAGCTTAAATTTTAGCTTATCCGAGTTAAATCTAACTTTTTTCTTCAAGATTATGAACATATCATTTAAGCATAATCGAATCTAAGATCAAGGAAATATAAGCTTAGCCAAACCTAGCTAGGCATATTTCCTCTTGTTCGAACATTCTATCAAGTTCAAGGATCTAAGACGCCATCATTAAGCACAAGATTCAAGTCATATTTACTTAGATTTTGGCTCACACTAGCTTAGATTATCAAATTATGCAATAATACATCAATTAAGCTCAAGATTAGTCTAGCCTGGGATAGCTTAACATGATTCAAGCTATTCTTAGCTTTCTAGAACCTCAACAAAGCTAGAAAACTAAGGATTTTATCTTATATGTTCATGATTTTAGCTTAACATATTTAGATCCTAGCTTAACTAAGCTTAAATCATCTAAATCCTTTGAAATCAAGTTCACCAAACCTAAGCTAAGGCAATTTCTCGGGTTTAAACCCTGCAATCAAGCAAAGTTAAGTTCATTTAGCATGATTTTCAACTTATTTCTTAAGTTAAGACTCAGATCATGTTTTGATACCACTAGATCTAACTTAAACCTAACTTGAATCAAGATAAAAACATCACAGTATCATGGATTTAAGATAACATAACCAAGAGAAGCAAGTAAACATCATGGTCAACACTTTAATAAGCATGTTTAAGCATCACATTATCATTAAACATGCTAATTAAATTAAAAATAAAGAGATGAGAAATAGATTATACTTATCTATGCTTTTCTCATCTAGGAAAATGATGAAAACATGAGAGAAAATTAATATTCTAGAATATCTAAAATGAAATCTAAGTGCTTACAATTCTAAAAGTATGGAATGAATGACAATCCATCTCTACTTGTAAGTCAAAGGTTAATGATTTAAGTCTAAATCATCTTAAGGTAAGATTAGCTTAACTATTAGCTTCCTAACAATGTTAGCAAGAAATGACATTCATGCCCCTAATAAATGGATAAGCATATTTTGCATATTAAACAAGTAGTGAAATTCAGCCAAGGCTAAAAACCTAAACTAAACTTGTACAAATTTTTGTGACATCCTATTGATCATGATGTCTCCATGTAAAATGCAATCAACTATTCCATCCTAAAGTCAAAATGTATCCTAATGACCCTACCTCGAAAAATTTGGAAGTTCATATCGTAAGCCTCTCGGATTAAGCCCTCGAGAATTCTTGACACCTTAATTCCTAAGGCATTTAATGCCCATGTTCAACTTCATTTTGTTATCAAATCAATATTAAAATCCGAGCTCTATAACTTATCCAATTTAAAACTCTAACTTTAGGCAAAAGGTTGATTTTTTATAGTTAACTTTGACTATAATTGACTTTTACCTTATTATTGATTTTTTATTGTAACTTCTAAACAAGTCTCTTTTTATTCAAATGTCCTCAATAATCATTTTAATAAACATATACCGGTCAACTTGTGACATACTTGGATTTCCAGGGCCTAGGTTTTGATTTTCCAAATTTAGCACCTACCCCTTAAATCAGACAATTAAGCTCAAATTTCGTATCTTATTAAACTAAGCTTATAGAAACACTCCAGAACCTCAATTAGACCTTACTATCACTACTAACTCATCTAAGTGGACCCTAATTATGAAAATTCTAATTAACCTATAAAACCATAAAAAAAGCCAACTAGGGGCCCAGACAAAATATGGTATCTACATGTACTAATTACAACTTTTTCGATGTAAGGTAAATGCTAGTGGACACTGGAATAAACACGTCATAAAACAATTATCTGAGGCCACTTGAATGGAATGATTTAAGGATATGATGAACACCAAGTGCAATAATGCAATGAAAATCTTCTAGACTACCCATATTGAGGACTACAAGGGTTACCGATGCAACTGGATCATAGTCCCCATATAGGACCACCTTATTGACCTTTAGAGTTTAGATGCCCAGAAGGTGAAATCTGCTAAGGCGTCAATGAATTAGAAGATGGAAAAGAAAGGTTCCATCACTAAACACATTAATGGGTTGGTTTCTTTTCTGGTGACTCAATAAATGATGGTAAGTTAAATGTTAAACTATTTTTTAATTATAGAAATTTTATTAAATAATAATTTCACATTTTTCTTACATTAATAATATAAGTAATTTTGAATTAAAATTTTAATTTCCTTTCATTGTCAGAACAACTGCAGAGTGAGCCGATATTTCAAAAGTCTTCATGCAGACTCATCGAGATGCCTAAGGTATCAAAGACTTTGTTGCCGAAAAGTCTAGTGTTGCCATATAAGTTATAAAACTATTATGCATTTGTAAATACTACTATTATTTTGCATTAAATATTAATTAATATTTTTCTTTACTTTTGTAGGAAAACTATGTTGCAAATTTGAAGCAATGATTTAGGGACGATCCGTCTATTTATCCTGAGTTTAACCCTTAAAGTTGGTCTCAGGCAATTAGAGGGGTGGAGACCACTCGAACACACGTATATGGGTTTGGAACCAGGCTGAAGTATGCCAAAATTTTCCATCTGTCAAGGGATCAGCAATGGCTATGCTGCGAGTTACACCTTAGGCACTCTTGCCACTGCCCAGCAAGCACCGCTGCCAACACAACCGACTACAAAGGATCCTGTTATGCTCGAGAAGATGAACAATTTGACTAATGTTGTTGGTCAGATGTAGGAGGTTTTATTCACACTATCACAAAGCCAAGAGAATCAAGAGCAACAAATTCTCCTGTTGCAGCAGCAAATGCAAGAAATGCAGTAGCACATGCAACCGGCTTATAAGCAACTGAAGTGTACAAATTTCATGATTGCAGAGATGCAAGAGAGCTAGCAGGCATTTCAGCAGCTCCCCAATGGACAAATGCCCAATTCCAACAGTAGATTTCCACCATTTCCTCTTCCATCTTCTGCATCCATAGTGATTTTTTTTATGCAACTTTGTAAATACAATATATTCTCGATTTATTTAGTCATACTTTATTTATTTTTTATATATTCACATTTTATATTTTTATTACGATAAATGCAATTTATATTTATTTCTAAATTAATTATTTAACTTAAGAACATTTAAATATCAAATAAAAATAATATAATAAATTTAATTAAAAACAAAAAGGATTTTTGGTGACAAAAAAGTCCATCGCTAAAATTCTTTTAGCAACAAAAAAAATTTCAACATCAGAAATTATTTTTGACTAATTTTTCAGTTGCTAAAATTTTTCAATGACAGAAAAAACCATTAGAAAATATTATTTCTGACAAAATTATCTATCAAAATTATTCTGTCGAAAAATTATTTTCAATGAAAAAGATATTGGCAATGAAAATTTTATCAATGATTTCGTTTGCAATGATAATTTTTTTATGACTGATCTTTTGTTGGAAAAAGGTTTTTCAGATGAAAATTCATGAATTTTTTATGAAAATTTCATCGAAAATAAGCCTCTCCTTGGTAGTGTGACCAAATGTATCTTAGCATTAATTGTTATAGAACTATATGCTACTAATTTGCAGCAAAAAAAATTTAGATGTTGCGTCTATGTATCCAGATTTCGACCCCTAGTATTGTTCTGAAGTTACTAGGGGCCTTGACACTACTCATACAGATATTTATGGGTTTGGAATATGACCCAAGACAGGGCACGTTTTCCCTTCTGTCAGCACTTCACATTTGGATACTGCAACTACGATCCTTCTTGTCCTTCCGGTTCCTAATATGCTTCGCCTACGACACAATAATAATATGAGGACACGGGTGTAATAAAGAATACTATGTCCGCCATTGAAGCTATCTCGATGCAACAATTGTTCTCGCCATTCTCGTAGTTACAACAACAGTAGGAGATGCAGCAGATTCGATTCTTAGGTGGCAATTGCAGCAGTGCTAGACCTAGTTTTGCCGGAGGCAGCGGTCCCCAAAGACGTGGATATTGGACCATTTATTTTTATGTCATATGAATAGAATATTTGATACTATTATATATATATATTGTTATATTTTATAACATTTAATTTTATTATATATAATTATTTAAATAAAAAATTTGTCAAAAATATCGATGAAAAAATTCTATCGATGATATTTTTCTGACAATATTACATAATAAGTAATTCTACCACAAAAATTTTTCAACAAAAGTTTTCGTAGTTAGAAATATTATTTTCAATTAAATTTGTCATCGAAATCTACTTCGTTTTTTGTTAAAAAAAATTTTGACAGAATATTATCAGCGACTGCAGTATTTTTTATAGAATTTTTAAAAGATTTTTCATTGAAAATAGGTCCATCGAAAATGACATATTTTTCGACATAAATTTTCATTGAAAAAAGTCTTGCCTTTTACAGTGATATTAGTTGAATTAGAATTTTATTCTTAATAAAATTTCAAATAAGTGCAATTAGAAGCTTATTACTAGATTAAGATGTGTGTGTGTACATACACGTATGCTTGTGGAAATAAAGTGGAAGTGTCCCCAATTACTTTAATGAAAGTTCTTTCAACATAAACTCTCTTTGACTTAAATTTTTAGGTATCCACTAAGAGCCCTAGTACTCGGAGACGTAGAAATTTCTAGACAACTCCGGTAAAAAATCTGCCAATCTTGGAGATTCTTAAAAGAAGTATCATAAATCAGTCTCGGGAATCAAATTATTGGAGTAAATAATCCGAAACCTACTGATTTTTATACAATTGATGTACTATAATATATAGTAAAAAAATCTTTAATTATGATTGTAATTTATTTATATTTTTTAAATGTAACCTTGTAAAAAAAAAAAGATTTGAGTAAATAAAGAGGTTAAAAGGCTGTAGGAAGGTGCAGGTAAGTGATATAAATAGGAAAGTTTGTGGTACGGAAAGAATCTATTGTAGATTTGATTGAAATTGAAATCAAGATGCTTCTACTTCAAACAAGGTGTCCTTAAGTCTGCCAGCTGTAAAATGTTGTTTGTAAATGGCTAAAGTTTTTAGAGTTGAAACCAAAGAGAGAGTGATGCGTTGAGTGACGCAAGAAGCGTTTTGGCATTTGCAGAAATCAAGGCCGGATTCAAAGGCATCACAGCTTGCCACGTTACCGAATGATTTTGTGCAACTTCACGATTTTAGTCTTTCTTATCATTTCAGGAAACGTCATCTCTTATGTTCCTTAAATCACTTCAGGAAACTCTCATAATTAATATTTTGTCTTTCTCAAGTCAGCCCGATGTAATGCGACAAACAAAGCCCTCCAATCTCACCTGATTTTTAGATGGAATTTTCACACATTTGGACCCTGTACTTAATAACAAATTCCAATCCTCATAATTAAACCCGTTGAAAAAAAATGACCCTTGTCTAGTGGATCGCCAACCATAATTTTTATTTCTTCAGCCTGTAATTAAAAATTTATTACAAACAAATGCAACTTCATGTACAACCACAACAAATAAAAACAAAGCCCTCTGAGTAAACAAACGAAAATACAACTACCGGACCAATTAATGAACCAAAATATCTTTTGATGCATAGTTTTCCGAGTAAATTGCATCATAAATTCATTACGTTTTTGTCAGATTTTATTTTCACCGGTAACATCTGAAACTTGAATTTTTTTTTTTTCATCCACAATCTATTAAAAAATGTTTGAATATCATCCATTACGTTAGCTGTCATTAAAATTTGAAAAAAATTTTCATCCCAAAATCATGTATACACCTATATGGAAGTTCATGTGATAAATATGATATTAATGTGACATATTCTGTTGAATTTTTAATGGTAATTGACCATAAGAAATGATTAAAAATTTGGATGCAAAATTACAAAAAAAAAAAAAATACTATCCGAGATTCATATATAATTAGTGCATTTTACCGGTAACTTCTCATATTTAAAAGTTAGTGTGAAAAGATATTTTTATTGCTTAATCAATTAATGAAATGATGAAGTCACAGTTCATTCCGATGACCGATCTGGAAAGCATTTCTTTCATTAAAAAAAGGTTACTACATTTACTACATTTGTTTCTTAAGTTTCTTGCTTCACGCGTTCCCTTTAACGATAATTGCTCTTTCTTCCGTAGCCACTTATTACCTAAAAAAAACAGGTGTTTCAAAGATGATTATATATATATATATATATATATATATATATATTTTAGAAGTATATGTCAATAAAATATATAGAGTAATAATATACAACTAGTACTTTTTAATTTTTCTTTTAATCACTCGAACCTTGCCGGCGGAAAAGTATACAAAAAAAATTATTGAGAATTAACTCAAATGACATGATATTTATAATTTAATTTTTTAAAGTTTTAAGTTTAAGAATTTATACGTGTAATTTTTTTATAACATTAAATTAATAGAGGTAACGGAGTCAGTAGCAAGTTAAGAATTTAAAAAGATATATCATATTATAAAGGGAAATTCTTTAAAATAATAAAAAAGAAGGGAAGGTAAAGTAAGGGATATTGAATATTCATGGATCCTGCCTATGCTTCTTCTCATGTCGTGCCTTCCTCTTTGAATTAATGCAGTTTTTAATTGATGTTTACATCACATTTACATGGGTCAAACACGCATTTTACTAGTGGGGACCAAAGGACTCCAGAGTTCAAACTACAGAGAATTCCTCAAAATTAGTTATGAAATTTGATCAAAATGTTCTTTTCACTTCTTTTTCCTTTTTCTCTTTTTTTCGTTTTTAATTAAGCACTAAGTGGTCATGTTTTCCTTGCATAAAATGTTCCAATTTCGTAAGGTAGCTGAGGTACCGCTTTTAAAAAAAAGAAAAAAAGGAAGACACGATAAAAAGTGAAAAAGCGTTACACTGGACCCAGCTTTTGTCAGCTTTCCTGCCATGTTCCCGAGGCCGGCTAGAAACGCTGATTTTTTACTAGCGATGGATATTTTTATAATTTATATTTGATACCTTATTTTGTAAATTTATATGATATTAATGAATTATATGATTTAATTTGTTAATAAGTAAAGTTATTTGAAAATTTTTAATTTTTATGTTTGTTTATTAATGAAATTATATTAAATTATTTGTTATTAATGTATAAATTTATGAATTAATAATGCATTAAATATATAATTTTTAATTAACATATAATTGTGATGAGAATTTTTTTTAAAAAAAAAACAATACTTATAGATTAATTGATCTTATATTGGATAGATTAATTACATATATGCAGAATCAATTGAAATTGCATCTATATGTGAAACTTTTTATTATAATGAATTTGTCAATACATATTTACTGAAATTTATTAATGCATTACTGATTAATTATATATATCATTTATCAATGTATAACTTTCAGTTTTCAGGTTTAGTATAAGAAATAAAAATATATTTCTTTTTGCATGGGTATATACAGTGGTAAAGACCTAGTACTATTATAAAAATTTGAATAAAATACGAAAAAATAAATAAAACATGATAAATATAAATCACACATAAAAAAATACGATAAGAATACATGCATGTCTCAAGATATATTATAAATGATTAATATATCATAATTTATATAAATATAAAATATTATGTTATAATAAAATATATGAATACAATACGTAAATTAATTCATGCGTCTAAAAAAAGCTAATAATACTAAGGATTAGTTGTACTTAAATTGATTTACTAATCTTAAATTTAAGCAGTAATAATAATCTTTATTGAAAATATTTAAGGAGATAGATAAAATAATTGGTAAGAAAAAGTTTGATTAGGCATAAAGCAAATCCAAAAATAAGAGAAAAGGGCAGCATAATTGGACCCACGTGATGTAAGCTAGACCTGATTCCTAAAATTGGTCGTCTTTATGTGGTTTACTTACCCCGCCCCACAAAGGCCAATAATGATATGCTGTCGTAATCTCCGTGCCAATAATTATGAGCTGAGCTGGCTTAATCTTAGTGAACGAAGGGAAGGCAGCCACAAGTAGAGGACGTCGTGGGCCTAAGGATTTTCGAGATTGGTTCGATCAAACTATAATATCTTCCGGCTGTCCGCCCCTCTCCTCCCTAGCTCTCACATTTCCTAGTTCAATAATAGGGGATACAGATGTCCATCTCCATCTCCAAATCAAAAGCAACAAATAATGCAAAAGGCGTGGCCTCTTTGTTGAGCTGATATCAAGCAATTACTTAGATTATGATATAGAAATAAATAAATATATATATGAGAGAGAACCGCACATTTGGTATCTACCCGTCGTTTGTATTATATGTGATCAATTTAGAAGCCTCGACATTTTTTTTTTCTTTTTCTTTCAAACAGAAAACAGAAAAAAATTATTTTGGTTGGCATTTAGCAAATTGAAGTTGTCAGCCCAGCGGCCATGAACCTTAATTTTCATTGAGATGCAGGGAGAGCCAAGCCGTTTCTCATGATTAATTATTTCAGTGAATGCAATGAATCTATTTTTGAACACCAACTCTTCTTTCTCTTCCATAAATTATTAGTATGATTATTAGCCAAAGGATAACGATAGTGCTTTTGTTTTTCCTTCGGTGTTAACTTTAAATCTCTTACGGTCAATCATAGCTACAACCCAATTTAATGGGGCAAAGGTTTAAAGATGAGATCACGCATCAAAAAAGGTTGAATATAAATGATTCATTTGATTGCCAACATTTTTTGGCTCCCAAAACCCCAAAAAAAAAATGATAAAGAAAATCTTCATTTTGTCGGTATGAATGAATAGGAGAGTAATAGCGTGGGGTCTGGAAAGTTAGAGAAAGCGAATTAAGGCATTATTGGAATTAGGGAGTGAAATTGAGATAGGGATTTGGTGGGTGAATGAGATAGACACATCGTATCATAATATAGAGTGCAAAAGTTTAATTTACACCGAAAATAAACAAGGGGCTTTAAATTTAATTTAACAACAAAATTATTTATATTGGTGCAGTGCAGTGGAAAGAAATCGATCCAAGCAATCGAAAGAAGCTGTTGATATCCGTTTACGCAGAGCCACGAATCTGGAAAGCTCTCTTATTTCCACCTAGCATTCCATTCCCTTACAAATACCCCTACCTTATAATACATACAAACGAAGAACAACAACTTCATTAGTTGTTTACAGGTCATTATATATTTTCTTGTCCTGTTTTTCATTTAACTAAAAAAGAAAAGTAGACTTGAACGAGAAAAAAGTCGGATTCTCGTACGCCACACGAAACCTTTGCCATGCACTGCATAAAAACGCAATCAAACAGAAGCAAACTTGACAACGTACTGAAATTTTTGTAGAGTGGATTCAGGGCTGACGCAGAACAATCGAGCATTTAAATAACAACTTATTATTATTATTATTTTATAATTTTAATTTTTTTTATTATTAATATTTATTATTTATAATTATATTAAATATACTATAACCGAAAATATATTTATAATCATAATTTAACTTAAATACCTAAAAAAGACTTTGGTCCCACTTATAAATATATAATAATATAATAATATCAGCTTGTTCGCAGATCCAAAAGAGAGAGAAACGGCTTCCGAGTTGTGTTTTCATTACTTCACGTGAATTGGGGCTTTTGGATGGAAACCTTTGCGGTGTATCTGTAACGTAAATTAAATTCTGCTATCAAACAAGCCAGCTCTTGCTTATATCGTGCCACCCCCTGTTCTTGGCGCGTGCGTTTGCCCTGGTTGAGTCTCCCTTTCTCACTTTCTCTAAAAATCTTAAATTTAACCTCAAAAATGAAAAACACGTGTCTTGTACTTTCTTCCTCTATAACGTAAAATATTTTATTAAAATAGCATGCATTTATCACTAAATATATGTCATTTAAAAGTTGTAGCTTTTTTATGATGCTTTACAAATTTAAAAGTAGTAGTCCTTTAATGATGCATTACAATTTTAAAATTATAATGGAAAAGTGCTAATTCAGTATCTGTCTGATAGCCCCTTAGATTAAAAAAATGCCATTATAGTATATAATAACCAAATGATTGATTATATATTATTGAATTGATTACCACAGATTCAATAAAATACCTTTTGAGTTAAACCTTACATAATAGAATATTAGTATAATTATAAGAGAAATTATCACATTTGTTTGATGATAAAATTTTTAGATTTTATAAATGAAATTAACATATGAAAATGTTTTAATATAGCTTGTAACATTAAATAATAAAAATAAAATCATACTCCAATTAAGAAAAACTCAAATGTTTTTGCAAACATATATCTTAAATCATTTCTTAAAGTGTTATTTAAAAAAAAAAAGTTCCACTAATGAATCAATTAATTGTAAGTCAGAAAATGGGATGATTTTTAACTCATTAAGCGGACATATTTTTGAAGCTTAACTAGAAATTTAAGAACATTATTATTGCTGGAGTGAAACGCATAATATTTGTTGGAGCCAACTAGGTTGGAAAGGTGAACACGCGACTAAGGAGGCACGTGAGTAATTTTGGTAGGCGTAAACGATTCGATTTTAGGGGAAGCTAGAGCTACCTACCAATGTTTGCACTTGTCAAGGAATTGGAGTGTTAAATGCACATATACACCTGCCTCTTCTTGTATATAAAAAGCCTCCTATCGCGTCCTTTGAGCTCATGAGATGTAAATAAGACTTAGGGTCTCCCGGCTAGGCTGAGAGTGTGTGTGAGAAAGAGAGCTAGCTAGGGTTCCCCTTTCTCTCTGCTTCTACTTTCAAACACAGACTCTTTGTTTTTGTCTGTCAAAGAGAGAGATGGCCATAATGGGTGATCACCATTCCTTAGCAGTTGCATTTGGCATCTTAGGTAATGCAAGAAAGCTCTTAACACACCCCTTCTTCTTCATTCCATGACTCTTTTTTGAGATTTGCATAAAACTAAATATTGAAAGTGGCATAATCTTCAGGCTGATATAGCTGTTCACTTAAATGAAGCATATCCCATGACTTATGATAGCTTGTTCCACTTTCACCACCTTCATGTTCTTCACTTAAGTTCTGTTTTCTTCTTTCGAGTGTTTGTTTAAGCCTTTTCCACACTGTACTTTGATAGTATTTACACGCTAGGTCCGGTTTAGGTTCTTCATTATTTTCCTTCTTCAACCAACCTCTACTTTATTTCAGGAGGTTGTAGTCATAATTCGGTCAAGTTACAAAACTAATAATACATGCATACTATTTTTATTCGTTCTATTAGGTTTGAACAAGTTAACAAGTTATTTCCTTGTTAGAAGTACCTCCAATTTTACCAAATGATATATTAATTAATGTTTAGTTATATATAGTTTTTTAAAAAATATGAAAAGTAAAATATACATGTTATTTCGCTTTCAAAAATTTAGTTTTGTCGCCTAAATGATGATCCACCTTCCTAATCATTATGAAATAATTCATTTATTTTGAAAACAGTATGTATCTGCATGAATGCTTCTTTACAAGATTTTTTTTTTTCAGGTTGAAAAGTGAAAACTTTCCTATAGAAAAAGAAATAACTAATGAATTTATTTGCAATTGATGACAGGTAACATCATCTCCGTCCTTGTGTATCTGTCTCCAGTGTAAGCATCGATCATCTTCTTTTACACGACTCAAAATCATTGGTTTCGAAATGATCTATCGAGAATGACAAAATAATAACCCCTTTTGTTGCAAAATAATAAAAATTTGCAGACCAACATTCTACCGAATCTACAAGAAGAAATCAACGGAGAGTTTCCAATCGCTGCCTTACCAGGTGGCGTTGTTCAGTTCCATGCTATGGCTGTATTACGCGTTGATAAAAAAGGATGCTTTCCTCCTCATCACCATCAACTCTTTTGGATGTATTGTTGAGACTGTTTACATATCTATGTACATAGCTTATGCATCAAAGAATAGCAGGGTGGGTAATATCACATTAATTAAATTCAAACTCTTTTATTTTCATCATAACATTATTATTATTATTATGTTATATTTTTCAAAGAAATAATTATATTCTCTTCTTAATTATATTATTTCTAATTTATGTACGGAATTGCAGATGTCTGCTATGAAACTTTTTGTAGCCATGAACGTGGGGCTCTTCTCTTTCATTCTCATGCTCACATACTTTGTGCTGAAAAGTTCAAGTCGTGTCCAAGTACTTGGATGGATTTGTGTTGCCATCTCTGTAACTGTCTTTGCAGCACCCTTAAACATTGTGGTGAGCGTCCATTTTTGCTCATTAATAATCATATATAAATATATATTATTTTTAATTAATTAATATCATATATATATATTAATGTTGTCCCTGCAGGCACGAGTTATTCGAACAAGGAGTGTTGAGTTCATGCCTTTCAACTTATCATTTTTCCTCACGTTGAGTGCAATAATGTGGTTTGCTTATGGACTATTTATTAAGGACCTCTGTGTAGCTGTAAGTTATTGTTTTTTTTTTTTTTTTAATGTTTAATGTTTATTTGACTTGATTGATTTTGTTTAATTTTTGTGCTTCTGTTCTGATTTGTCTCTTCCTTGTGAATCGACAGCTACCTAATGTCCTAGGATTCATCCTGGGGATGCTCCAGATGCTGCTGTACGCAATTTACAGAAACTCCGAAAGGGTTGCAGTTATAGGGGAGAAGAAGGTGCCTGCAGCTGCAGAACAACTGAAAAGTATTGTTGTCATCAGTACATTAGGCGCGATTCAGCCTTTACCTGATGATGCTGAGACTGATACTACAAAAGAAGATAAGAAAAAGAATGAACAGACAGGGCCAGAGGAGACTGATAAGACTTATGAGAAAAGCTTGGGAGATTCTGGTGACCTCCATTCAAATGAATGTCCAGTTTGAAATAACACACACACACTCACACACACAGAGATGACTCAGTTATCATCTTGTTGAGAATTTTGATGCCCCATGCCAAGCCACGCCTTGCCTGAAACCGCCTTCCTTATTTCTTTTCAATCCCTTTCCTTCCCTTCTTGTTTTTATTCCATCGCATGCACCCACAGTTCATTTCCAGGAGCTAGCTGGTTACTACAAGAGAGCATGACTGTATATGTATTCTGCCTATTAATTAATTTCAGTTTACGCCATGTTTAATAATCTTGTTCTTGGACGTCGTCCTTGATCCAGGACATGCACTTAATTCTTATTTTGAAATACAACAATGAAATTTTCTCCAGTTTTCCTAAAGATCAAAGGATGACATTTTTTCTCTTTTGTATTGTTGATGATTGATCAGCACTAGAGCTATAGGGAATTGTTTTTCCCATTATTGGGCTCAATATAAATCGACATGATCCCTAGCTACGTGGCTGGAATCATTTATTATTTCATTCACAACAAAGACACAGCTGGATGCAATAAGGTATGGGTTAGGAACGTAAGAGGACCCATTTGGTTCCATCGGGAAACGTGAGATGATCAGCAAATATCTTTTTCATTTTGATTTCCAATTGGCTGCCTGCAGTTTTGAATGAAAGAAAGATAATTTATGACGGATGGGAACATATTTCTGACGCTCAAACTCCCCTCTCATCTCTATTCTCTATTGCGTGTTTGCAAACACCATGTCGAAAATCCTAAATTCCTAATATTGCTACCATTTACATATATTATTTGCAGTAACTCTCTGACATTAATTGGGCTAACCAACCATAATTATGAATTCAAAATCTTAACTATATAATTAATAATTTTCTTTCATCATAATTTAAATACACCATTTGTTAAAATTATATAATTTTTTACTATATTATTATAACTAGTTCACTCATTGTTATAAAAAAAAAAAAAAGTGAAGAAAAGAGGGGAAATAGAAAAGAAAGAAATCTCGTGCTCATGCTACGGAGTTGAAGAGAAAAAAATCAATTACAGTACCCTCTTTTTTCTCTTCGGCCCGTTTAGTTTTAAACTCGTTAGGCAATTTATTTTAAGATGCAAACGTACGTACTACACAGAGAATCCATAGTAGGACAAGGTTGTTTGACAATTAAAAAAGATTTCTAGTTATAAAGTTTTTTTTACTTAAAACCAAAATAATAATGATTCAAGATACGATAACCATTGATGAAAAAATAGATCAGACTAACCCGTTTAATTGAAAAGCGGTTAGTCCGATAATTTCATAATACGTTAAAGATCTAATTTTTATCAAACTATTCAGAATCAATAAAAAAACCAATAAAACTAATTATTTTATTTTATTTTATTTTTGTTTTTAAATTTTTTTATTTTTCTTTAGATTTTTTATTATTTATTTATTTATATTTTTATTTAATTCATATTTTTAATTTTTAAATTTTTTTCTTATTTTTTCTATTTTTGGACTTTCTGAATTACTTCTATATTTCTTAATTATTTTAAATTAGAAGTTAATAGAATTGATTGAACCAAAATCAATGGTTCAATTGATTCGATCACTAATTCATTTTTTTATTTCTTGATGATAACCCATTCGTAAATAAATTCTAACCATCAATTCATTTAGGAGACAAAATGATTACATGGCCCAAAACAAAAGCACAAAATGCTTAAGGCCTACGATGTAACTAGGAACAGAGACGAGAAATCAGAAACCATGAAAGAAAAAGGTGGCAAAATTAGATAGCGATTATTACTTATTTCAATAGTCTGACGATGAGATGAGAGAGTAGATGACAGCTGAATAAGATATATAGATATAGTAACACAAAATTGGATGAAAATTATCTGAACTAGTTGGTCAGATGAGTGTGCATCGAAGATGATTACAGCATACAGACAACAGGAACAAGTAGCGTACAAAACGAGAGTAAGAGCATGGAAGGTAACATTGACAGACAGAGATGGACGGACGTCTTTACTCTTCAAAATTTTTGAAAAACGTCTTCTTCGTCTCTTGCTCTCCTACTCGTAGTTGATCCTTATAATGTACACTCTCCACAGTCATCATCATCTTCTATGCTTCAATGAAAGGGATTTAAAGTAGAGAGAAAAAGAACAAAAAGTTTGAACAATGGGGAGGGAGGGAGGTTCAATCAGAACCAGCGTCCTTACACACGGCATCATGTGTCTTCGCTTCGAAGAAAGCAAGCAATGCCGATGGACCATGCACAAGAAAGTCAAGCGAGAAAGCTGGATGAACACTGGTGGAAGATGGTGCGCACAACTTTAGCTAGGACACTACCCATTAGACCCATCGAAACTATCCTGTGCACTCTGTCGCCTTTTTTCTCGCCAATTCTCCCCCCACATCTTGGCCTCAGCCACAGCTCTTTCCCTATCCAAATCCCTATTCAACATCCTTGCAGTTTCCCTAGGGGAGTCATCCTTCTCAGATCCTTCCAAATCCCACCTGGAACCAGATGATCCTCCATCATTCTTTGATGCCCTTCCTCCTCTGTCATCTCTACATCTTTTATCATCCTTATCTCCAGAACCTCTGTAGCCATGCCCTGCTGCATTAGGATCGTATGCCTGATTTGCCAAATATGAGAGAGCAGTGACCACATCCCCGATTAGAGGTCGTGCAGCAGCCTCCTCTTGAATGCACATGGATGCTACAGCTAGAGCTTGGTAGAGACCTCGCATTGGATATCGTCCCTGCAATCTTGGATCTGCCAATTTTGAAAATTTCCGGCGGTCATTGAATAATGGGCGTGCCTGTATATACATAAACCAAGAAAAAAGTACAGTCAGTCATTAAACAGTCTCTGCCACTTCTTGTTACTCTTAACCAAACTACACAAACAATTCAAATGCATTACCCATGTGACAAGGTTCTGTTCTCCATGGGGTTGTGTGCTATCAATAGCTTTCCGTCCAGTGATTAGCTCTAAGAAGACAACCCCAAAACTATAAACATCAGATTTCACTGTCAATTGACCAGTCATGGCATACTCAGGAGCACAATAGCCATATGTGCCCATAACTCTGGTGGAAACATGTGATTTATCTCCAACAGGGCCAAGTTTTGCAAGCCCAAAATCAGATAACTTCGGCTGAAATTCCTCATCCAGTAATATGTTGGAGGACTTGAAGTCCCTGTAAATAACAGGAGGATTTGCTTGATCATGGAGATATTCCAAACCTTTAGCTGCACCAGCTGCTATCTTCATTCTTGTGTTCCAATCTAGCGGTTCCTTCTCAGATGGAAGATCTGCAGAAAGATTAATGACAGAATAATTAATAATCAAGTGTATCCCTTCCTGCTTCATAATATATGCATTTAACTGGCACTGGTAGAAAACAAGCAAAATACAACCATGGGCACCACTCGGTAAAGCCACTGCACAGCATTTGTATTAACTTAAAACCAGAATTTATCCAAACAGTAAGATATGACTATTTATCATCTGTGTAGTCCACATCTACATATGTTATTGGTAGTTTGAGCTAACGGCAAACAGTCTGAGGCTTCCGAACTACAAAGAGCATAAGTCAGAATGCTAGTGAGCCACAAAACAAATCCATGATGAGAATATTATGATCGTAGCTCATTATTAGTTAGGCTTAGGTTTTTAGATACAAAGGAAGCCACAACCTTTCCGTATTCTTAGGTTGTGTAAGGAGAGGAATTGCAGATGACAATATTCAAACCCCAAGCTTATTGGATGCCACCTCTTAAGAGTGGCTGCATGTTTAAACCCAAAACTAAGAATCTACCATGTCAAGTAAACAGATTAAAATTATTGACAGTTGAAAAAGAGATCAGAGGAAAAGGACTAGATAAAGAAGGGATGCAAATGAACACTTCATCACACCATTTTCTCTTCTTTTTGCTCTAACTTTACTAACATCGATTTGTAGGTTCCCTACCACACACAAGAATACAAGCTTCCAGGACACCTAGAATAGATTTTGATACAATTATTTAAACAAAAGTATAAAGGAAAAAAAATCTGGGGGGGGGGGGGGGGGGGGGGCAGTATGGTCAAACACATAAAGTACACTCTAGTTGCTAGAACCATATATTGTTTGAGGCACAAGGCACAACCCAAAAATAAAAAAGCTTGCCTGATAAGTAAGGCAAAACATGCATATGAGTGTGAGTTTTTGTATGTGCCTATGTATATATAAAATAATCTTAAGATATATAGTTGTGATGATAAGCTCTAAAGAGTTGGTCAATTATTGTACAAAACATGCAAAATTTTCTCTCTTTTGTTGGCCAACATGCATGATTTCCTTATAATCCCATTGTTTTTGAATACTCAAAAAGTTGAGAATCATGCCAAGACAGCCTAGCCTGTGCCTAAGTGCCTCTCACAAAAGAGTCTCAGACGATTTTGTTGTCTAGTGCTAAGGTGCAGCGCCTAGGCATGCACCTTAAAAACATTGATCTGCAGTAGTAGCTTTATATAGAAGACATTACAAGAATATCTTGTAATCAGACAGCAAGAAAATATTTAATTCGACTTTATCATATCAACAAGAGAGATACATGAAATGAAGAAGTGCATAATGCAGGTTTGGCCTAAATATTTAATTAATTTTGTACGGCTGGTACATTATATATGCTATGACAAAACAAGGGTTTAAGCATACAGACCCTGAGGAATGGACATGCAAAACAAGAACTGCAAGAACAGAAGCTCAGACCAGAGAGTGCGAATATATGAATCACCCCTTAATTTTCATACTGCAATAGAAGGCAAAAATTTAGATGCTTTACCAGCGAATGAAATGAAATTCTCTACGATAACGTGAAGCAAAAATAATTAAAAAGCCTCACAGAGAATTATTTATCATTTATTTAGTAGGCTATTAGAAGCTTACTTCAATATTACTGACTTTTCAAAGACCAAAAGAAAACAAAAATACATCCACCACAACAGAACGAATGATGAATACCCGCCGCTAGAAGCTTGCTTCAATGTTACTGACTTTTCAAGACTAAAAGAAAACAACAATACATCCACCACAAGATAATGAATGATGAATATCTAAATTTTGAAGTTTGAAACAAAGTAATATTTGAAGTATTTTCCTTGGCAAGATGATCTCATGCTGTGCTCAAGTTACCAAACAGCGGGCTTTACATAAAAGATGACCAAATAATATCTTCTATACAAATACTTTAACATCATATCCAATCAAAGATACTTTCATCATCTTTGGAATAAAAAGTGTCAGATATGGATCTAACACAAACTCGGCACTGATGCGATGGAATACATGTCAAACATGCAAGAGCGCGTAAAAAAATAATAATAAAAGCAGAATGATCAAAAATGGTTAAGACAGTTGAATACACCTGGACATAACTGGACGCGCAATGAATTTTTTTTTTTTTTTTTTGCATTTTTGCCTCAAATATGGACTCAACAATGAGCAAAATCTCATATCCTAATGAAGTCTAATGCTTGAAATTCATAAAGAAAAAGGGGGAAAAAGACCAATAAACAACAAGAATGGAGACTTAAATGCTGGAAAGAGAGGTAGTAGAAAGCAAAGTATCAACATAAATATGTTACAGGACAGAGAACAAAAGAAGAAAACAAAGGCAGTACAAGAGGAGAAAAGTATGAAAAGAATCTCTTATTGAACAATTTAGAGTATGATAATTTAAGGTCTTTCAGTCTTTGATTCGAGCTATTTGGTCATATTGGGTTTGTAAGGTTAAAGTTCTTAAATCCAAACTGATTTTAGAAAATTGAAAAGCTATTTGTATGGCAAATATGGACTCAACAATGAGCAAAATCTCATATCCTAATGAAGTCTAACGCTTGAAATCCATAAAGAAAAAGGGGGAAAAAAGACAAATAAACAACAAGAACGGAGAGTTAAATGCTGAAAAGAGTGGTAGAAGAAAGCAAGGTATCAACATAAATATGTTACAGGACTGAGAACGAAAGCAGAAAAAAAAGGCAGTACAAGATGAGACAAGTATGAAAAGAATGCCTTATTAAACAATTTAGAGTATGATAATTTAAGGTCTATCAGTCTTTGATTCGAGCTATTTGGTCATAATGGGTTTTTATGGTTAAAGTTTTCAAAATCCAAACTGATCTTAAAAAATTGAAAAGCTATTTGTATGTTAACATTTAATTGGAAAGTATTGACATATATTTATATTGCATATTATTATAAAAAAATATTTTTGTCATTTCATCCTACTGTAACCATGTCCTAATTTTTTAAAAATTCTAGTGTCACCGTGTCCATGTTGTATCGTACCCATATTGTGTGTCCATGCTTTCTAGATTAACACCACTTACCTCTTTGCAATAACATTGACTCCACTAAAAATATAAGTAGCTAGAAAAAGTGATGTCCACAAAAACTTTTAATAAGATCCTTAACCTAACACTGACATGCTACCCCAACCTCAAATTGCTAAAATTCTTCAGTTGACTATAGCTTTATCAATATCTAATGGATGCAACATATAGATCTCGCAATATTAGGCACAACTACACGAATATGACAAAGGAAAAAAAATTATCACATGAAAAGACATAAATAAATGAATGTCTCACAATCTACATAAAACGAATTATTAGTGTAAGAAAATTTATATAAAATACAAAATACCTTAAACACGATTATGACATGGCAAAATACACAAACTTGACATGGATACATGAATTGTCCGGTCTAGCAGTAGGACTAGGTACTTTAGATAAAATGAATTAATATGAGAAAGGAGCTCTGTCATTAGAACCAGAAGTGCACAAAAATATTACCATGAAGGTGATCTTCCAAGGATCCCAAAGGCATGAATTCATAAACAAGAAGCCGCTGATCTCCATCAGCACAATAACCAATCAGGTTAACAAGATTAGGATGATGGAGGAGGCTAAGCATGAGAACCTCAACCAGAAATTCCCTGTTACCTTGGAGACCATTTCTATCCAGCTGTTTGACTGCAACCACCTGCAAAGGCAGAAAATATATCTAAGAAACATAGTGACATGAACTCCTCAAGTCATACAAGACTAAGTTCGTTATCCAACTGCAAGAACGTTCAGTTTGTGTAAGTTCAGAAGAAAATGCAGAGGCCCTCTTCCAAATATCTTATACAAATGTATCACAATATAACGAAACGTATTTTTCTCAGTTCTACTCTTAGATTAATTGTAATAATTATAATGGATGCTGCATCCAACAGTGGAACTTTCAGACTCATCCCAGATCTCACTATATCATGGCAACATCAAGTCGAGGATTGAGGCAGGAAAACCACATTTTATTAACAAGACAGACTCGAGGAGGATAATGCTTCTCTCTTTAATAAGCAGCAATAATCACACCAAGAGATAAAACCATACTTAGATGTCAAATAGATCAATCTTAAACAGACAAAAGATTATCAGTTGAGATGTATCAGATTAAAGAGTATTTAAGTTCAATAATTGAACTTATCAATCGATGTACTCTATGATGATTCAACAGTATATAGACTCTTCATTGGGAGCTAGATCAAAATACATAGCAAGAAATTTAGAGGATTTGAAAATCCTGATGAAGTGTGCAAACAATGATACTAACGAGCAATTTTACCAAATATATGAAGTTACCAATTTTGCCAATGCTTCACTTGCTATTTAATGAGTTTTAAAATCTTAGATAAAACAAAGTATTTTCTTTCTAAACACATAGTTTTTAACCGTCAAATATCTATGTAATCTCCATGAATGGTTAAATTTAAGAATTCCTTTTGGAGCATTAGACAAGAAACAAGGTACGAGCAAAACGAGCAGAGGCCTAGAAGTGGCGGGTTATGACTCAGAGCTTAGTTATTGCAGCTACATTTTATTCATATACTTTCAATATTTTGTGAAAACTTAACAACAATAGTAATAAGATTACCTGACCAGTACTCTCAAG
Organism: Adansonia rubrostipa; assembly: GCA_038381775.1. NCBI lineage: Eukaryota > Viridiplantae > Streptophyta > Magnoliopsida > Malvales > Malvaceae > Adansonia > Adansonia rubrostipa. The sequence continues at coordinate 5,823,672 of JBBYHM010000002.1, read as the reverse complement.
CCTCCCTTTGTACACATGTCCAAATCCCCCTTCTCCTAAGAAAGACTCTGGCCTGAAATTCTTTGTTGCAGCTGCAAGCTCACGAAAAGTAAAAATTTGAGCAGCGATTTGGACACCAGGCCCATCTTTGGGACCTGGTAATTCCCTTTTGGACCCTCCATTACTTCTTGATCTAAGCCTGTCCCTCCCTGCCAACTCCATCAAAATGGATACTATTAAAGATCTGATTTACAATTTAACGCAAAGAAACAAACTAACAAGAAAAGAGAATACGATCTCAATTCTCAAGCTCAGTGATTCAAGAAAAGACAAATTTTAATTGCCAAGGCAAAAATAAGCTCCATCAAGCTATAATTTCCAAATGAAGGACTTTTCCTTATCATAGTCAGCAAGCTAAATTTAGTTTAACATATTGAATTACTAAAAATTACAAGACATCTATCAATGGATTTTGGTTAATTACGAAATTTTCAACCTGATCAACTACCGAACAGATCAGCCATGTGATCAAAATCATCATTAGATCCTAAATTTCTTTACAATTTTTGTAATAGAAAAAAAGGGGATCTAATTCCTTTACAAAAACAACATCAAAATCGGGTGGGATTACAAGACATAATCCTAAAAAATTTACGGAGATAGTCAATAATGAGAAAATTATATAACAACAAAATAAGCATCACAATTAAAACTTAGGAAAGAAATAATTATTCAGAAAGACCCAAACAAGATCAAGTGCTAAGGTTATTAATTTGAAAAAAAAAAAGTTCTAAATAAATAAATAAATAAATAAAGCTAACCTGAAGATAATCTGGAAATGTTAGAGGAAACAGTAGGGTGGACTTGCTCTCGATCAACGGTTTCCTCGACAGGATTTAACTTCTCTTCTTCCCTTGAATCGAAACAAGGAAAACAGCCCATCCCCTCGATATCAAAGGAAACCAGAAAAAATTCCTCAACTTTCTGAAATGTATCAGATTTGCAATAAAAAAAAAATTAATCAACGTCTCATATCCGATCCCGTTTTCTTACAATTTTTTATAAACAAAAAATAAAAAACACTTTTTCGGCAATCTGAATCCCCTCTCTCTTCCTTTACCGGATCAAATCATTGAAATTAAAGGAAGAAATGAATCCAAGTTGCAAATAAGAATAAGAAAGTGAAGGGCGAAAGTAAAAAATAGTAACTTTAAGGGTCTGACTGAGTAAAGGACAGATTTGAAGCACAAGAGAAGCGGAAGAAAAAAAAGAAGAATAGGAAGAAGATGCCGGCTTTTGTCTTCGGCTTTCGTCTACACTTGCACACAAAACTTATAGCTCCTTAGACGGTACATACTTATTATTTCCATTAAAAATTACAACAAATCTACCTCCCACCTCTCTAGATTTTCTCATAGTACTCACTTCATTATTTATTTCTGCAGTTTTTCCCCTTCTAACTTTACAGTTACTTATTGCACCAAAACATAGGTTGTTTGTTGCAGCTGTATAAAATCAAAAGGAAATTAGATATTTATTGCAGGAGTCTAATTAAACAAATATATATTTTAATTTTAATAGTAATGTTAGAATTTACTAATTATATCATTTTATTTTAGTTAACTTTTCATTTATATTAATTAAGAGTAAAAATTAAAAAAATTTAAACGTTATTACCAAAAAGAATAATCTCATCAAGTTTGATACTCTGTTAAATTCCTAAAAATTGTACTATTTGAATTCTCATTTAACGTAAATTGGCCAACATTGTGTATTATTTAACATTAACCACGGTTAATGTAAGATTTTATAAAAACTATGTCTTAAGTAATAATAAAACTTTTCTCTAAATACGTACACATTAATGAGAGTGTATCCATGATCACATGAGAATACTCTAATAGTTGGTTCCAAATATAAAAATAAATTGTTTTTGTAAATTGAATGAAGATAAATTTCCTTAACGTATTAAATTACAATTAACAATCAGGTTTCAAGACAACAAGATTTTCATGCTGGAAAAACAAATTTATATTTTGACAATATTCTTTTTAATATTAATTCTAAAAGAAATATGTTAGATTAACTCAATTTTTAGCTATGGAAAGGTGTAAAGGGTTGTTGATATCTTGTTAGTAGAAGAATCATATTAAAATTAATAGTTTTGCATATTTCGTTTTAAAGATTAAAAAATATAATCATCACAAGGAAAAATATTTTTTTCAATGTTTAAATTATTAAGTTTAAATTGTCATTAATGTGTTCAATTAACTCAATAAGTAGAAATTATTGTTAAATTTAAAGCCAAATTTAATGCAAAGAACATACATATATCTTATCTTATCTAATATAATATGACTTTTGAGTCTTTTGAGGATTGTAGTGGTATTTCTTGAAATGTCAAAAATATTTTTATCATTTGGCGTGGCTATTTTGAAATTTATAAAAAAAGAAATTTTTGGAATGTGTCGAATATGAAAGTTGATACATACGGATAAAAAGAGTCGGTGTGGAAATCACGGGAAAATAAAAAATTTTTAGAATATGAAAGTTGATACATACAGATGAAAGAAGTGGATAAGGAAATCAAGGAAAGAATTAGCAAATTTGAAAGCAAAGATTAGAAAATCTGAAGTGGGTAATTGAAAAAAAAAAAAGAGAGAAAAAATGAGATAAGGGACGGGAAAGGAAAGAAGAAATAAAATATGAGAAAAGATGAAAGAGAAGACAAAAAAGGCTGTTGAAGGGAGGCAAACAATGTTAGAGGAAAAGAGAGAACGAGTAGAGGAAAGAGAAGATCACCAGCGACAAAGAAAAAGAATGAGAAAACTGATAGTGATGTCGCAGGAAGCTAATCGTTTGGAAGAGGAGAAAAAGAAAAAAGGAAAAAAAGGTATTTCCATATTTTTTTCAATATGATTTTTAATTCAAGGTTCAATACTTTTTTCCCTTTGAATTTTGATTTCAATCTAAGCCTCCTAAAAAGATTAAAAAATGAAAAGACAAAAAAAGTTAGAAAATAGTACATTTTTATTTTGTTAATCAATCTTTGGCTCTGAAGGATGGAATAAGAAACCATAGCATTCACAAAATTTCTTGAATTTTGGTTATTACTATTTTTTTAAGACATAGATATTAAAAACCATGGCACACAAACTTTGTTTCATGAAATAGCATGTAGTAAACAGATTATATGCATCAGTGGGAGGAATTTTTCTCAAAAATGGGATCATTATTCGCATGAGCTCTAACTTCGATGTGCTATGCTAGTAATTTTCTCCTCCTCATCTTTTTTTTTATTGCATTTTGTTTTTGGGAGTTTTTGTTTGTTCTGATGTTGCAATTTTGTCAAAACAAATGCTTTGGTGAGAGCATCAGATGATTTCTATTCACATGAGGACATTTATGTTCCAAAACGAAATGACTTTCTCCAAAGAATTTATGCTGAACTTGAGTGAAGAAGAAGAAGATGATGAATAGTGAAGTAAAGGGAAACCCAAAACAATTTCAGTTTAACAGATGAGTTTAACAGATGAGCAATGAAGTGAAGAAAATCTCAAAGCAATTTTAGCTTAACCCAAATTGGGCTCACTCCAATAATTATTGCTTTTTGTTTTTGTGATAATAGCCTATCTTTATTTTTTTAATTTTTTTTACTTATTCTGTCTTTGTTACGTTTCTTGTAGAAACTGAAGTCCTTTGCTAAGCCTTCAAGGCACTCCAAAAACCTATAATCTGAACCCCAAATTCAATATTAGGTAAAATTACTAACAATTTTGCAATATTTGCTTTTTCTTATTGTTTTTGAAAAAAAGAAATAAATGGTTTTCTTTTTAAGTCAAAGTTGAAAAAATTATATTAAAATTTGAATTTTTTTGTTACTTTTATGTTAGTTAGTTTTTACCATTGCAGATTGTTTTGTTTATAAAAAAGTATAAAGAGAGGCAAATAATGAGCATCACATTGCGATGGTCGGCTACAATAGTGTTTTCCTTGGAGATTTTATGCAATCAGATTGAAACATGTTCCACTCTCTTTATTTGGTTGCTGAGTACCACATCTCAGCACATGCTATTATGGTGGCCTCTTTTATGTTAGGTAAGGAGCAGTTAGCTGCCAATCCCATCAGCTTTTTTTTTTTTTTGCTTTATTTATGATCAAAATTATTTTTGTTAAGCGAAATATATAGTGCCATGCATGGTTTTTGGTTCATTTTTATTTTTATTCATATATATCATAGTAGCCATCCTATTATATAACTGTTTATGCTTGAGTGTCTTTCGTTATACTATTAATGTATTTGCCTATGTTTGTTGCAGTCATTAGTTGTGCTTAGTTTACTTATTGATTTAACATTATAATGTTATATTTAGTTTTTGCTTATGAAGAATTTAGAATTTACCAATATAAGCAATGCCAAATAATAGTGTTTGTTAATTTAGCATGATTGATGGGAAAATATGTTAACATAAGTCCATCTTATATAATGTCAGTGTATCAAATCCATTATATAAATGGTTCAAAGAAGGAAAATTTGTTACAAACTTGCGTCTTGCCTTGGTTTTAGTTCCTAGACTATGCTTTAAATTTCTTTATTTTTTTACTTGAATTTTATTCAATTTGTTAAAACTCATACAAATTTGTGGTAGTGATGAGAAAGCAAAATATCTAATTTTTGGGTTGACCATGAGAGCTGCTTTCTGGGTTTCACATCAATATCTTTTTTTTTTTAATTATGGTTACTTCTAACTGTTGTTTTGTAATTAATGCCAATAAGTTTAATATCTTTTTAGTGAGTTTTATTTAATATTGAATAAAAACCTGCTTTTATAACAATTTCTATTATAATTCTGAGAATGTTTTGACTTAAAATTTACATGTAATTAAGAATTATTTATCGATATATAAATTGCAATTTTTTTGCTCATAGTTAGTATCACTTCAATAACATTTTAGTTATTTGGGATAGTTACAAAATTCAATTTCTGTAAGATGTATTCGCATATCGTTGTTCTATGGTTAGTTTGTTAATCATTGCTTCATTAGTTGATTTTATAGTTTTGTTTGCATTCAAGATTATTGAAGCTTACAGGAACAAAAATTTCAGTAAACTAGGAGCAAAACTTAGTGCAAATAAAAATGTATGATTATTTTTGAAGATTATATTTGAGATTTTCTTTTTCAATTTTTTTAAATTTTTATTGGCTTATTGGTTTAAAAATTGATAAGAAACTTTCTCTATGATCTGATTTCAATTTATAATGAAATAATTCGACTTGATAGTGAGTGTTCTGTTGGTGGATTACTGTTTACTTATTTTAAAATTTCATAAAAATTGTACTAAAACTTATTTTTTATTTTGTGTTGACTATTTCAACATTATAATCATATGTTAATATTGTTGTCAGTTGAGTTGGGATCTAAAATTTTGTGAAATATTTTTTATATCATTCAGATTCATGCATATTTAAATTACATGCAATTTAAATTCTTATATTTCTATAGGTCATTACATGATTTATTTTGTCACTAAAACCAACTGACCTATGACCAGCTATGATGCTATATATTATTTTTATTATGTACTTAGTATTAATTGATTAATTTAGGTTAATTATTGCTTGTTCTTCATTTTGTATTAAAGTTATTATTAAAAAAGTTGAAACTTTCACCTTATGACTTACTTTTCATTGATATCTATATTTTTGTAATTTATTGAAAAAATGATGTTGTTTTGATAAAAAATAAAGCTAGTTAAGATAAGGGAAGCAACAAAGATTTCAAACTATGGATTACTAATGCTGATTTTAGGAGAAGGTTTCACAAGCTCCTCGAGATGTTTGCATAGTTGTCATTCTCTACAAAAAAGGGTAAGAACATTTGAAACATTGCTTTTGAAACTATGGATCAGTGATGCTGATTTTAAGGGAAGGTTTCATAACTTCTCGAGATGTTTGTGTGGTTATCATTCCCTACAAATAAGGATATTTACATTTGAAACATTGCTTGCTTGTTATACAAATATTAGTTATCAAAATTGCGGCAAATTTGTTTTCGCTTTTATGTTGTTGAGTAACATAAGCATTATGCAAGGGATTATACATTGTGTAACCTTTCTTTTCGTAATATATAACAACGATTATTTATTTTGTAACTTTATTCATGGTCTTTGTTTTGTGAAGTGATTTATTTAATGGGTTTCAATTATTATTTATATTATATATATATATATTAATTTCAAGATACAACCTTTTTTTTTTCACTTATTTCCTTACAAGCAAGTTTAACATGCTATCAAAAGTTTAAGAAAAAATTTAGCATTCCTAGTAATTGTTAAGGTTTAGATTCTTTGTAATGCTATTTGAAATTTAGTTGCAATTTTTGTTTTTGCTCTATTTTGAATAAGTTGTTCAAGAAATTATTGATGTTAACATTGGTAATAATACAAATGATTTTTTGGTTCCACTCAAAAAAATTCATTCCTATAGATTAATTGTAATCAAATTAATCAACATCTTAAAACCATTTTTCAAAACTTAAAAATTCTAAACAAATAAATATATAATATTTAAAATTTCAGAATTATCATATAAAAAATGAACACCTGTAGCATCGCATGGTTGGTAAACTAGTTATCTATTATTTTTGAGTCATAAGACTTAAGACGTATTTCTAAAATATGTAAGATAATTTATATCATTTCCTTTCTCTTTTTCTGCTACCAAACTTACAAAGTTTGGTTTTACTTAATTGATGGAAGCTATTTTTCTATTTTTTCTTTCCTAATATCTTTTTTTTCCTCATCCATTCTTATTTCTCTCAACTAATCCAATCTTTCAATCAAATTTCTTACTTGCTCTTTATCTCTTCCAATAATCCATATTTGATTTTTGTTTACTCTAGATAAATTGAGTAGAAAAGATTAAAGAATGAGAGATTAAAAACCTTTTATTTTTCCTTTTTTTTCCTTGAAGTTGACCTAGCAAATCTAGTTTCTTTATTTTTTGATGGAATGGCTGATGTTCTTTCCATTGCTATCGATCTTGGTTTCTCTATTCCTTCTGCTTTTTCTCAGGTTCCTTTTTTCCTTTAAATCAATTCCATTTGCTTTGCTATTTATAATTTTTTTGGGGTAGATTTGGCTAACATTAATTATCGAATTCATATTCAAAACACTCTAATCCTCTGTAAGCCCTTCTAATTATATCTTTGATTATAAATTGAATTCATGGGATTTTTTTACTGCTCTATGATTTAGGAGTTATTCATTTTGCACAATTTCATTTTGATTTTTATGCTTAAGATCATTTTTTAATTCCATTCTTCTCTTTTTCTCTTATATGTCTAACACTTTTTCATACTTACAAATATTCAATAATAGAAAAGGAACAAAGAAATGGGAGATTGCAAAGGAAAAATAGTACAAATCAATCCTAAGGAAAAAAATGTTAACTAGATTTTTTTTTATATTCATTCATGTACTTTTGAAAGTAAAATAGTATGAACAAGATAATGGAGACTAATCAATGGTTCAGGATGACTATTTTAGCCAAGAAGCTCTTAGTATGAAGAGTGCAAGAAATAGATATAAGTGCAAGTTATGGTTCCTTTTTTTGTATAGGATTAAACTTTAAAGTTAAATTCTCTTTCATTTTGAGTTGTCCATATGTTTATTTCACATCTTTTAACTAAATTATACATTTGAAGATTAGTAATAAAGAACTATTATAATGTATATTTTACATTTAAGTTAAATACTATCTTTAAATTGAGAACTTTATAATTAGAAAACATTAATATGTTATTTTACACGAAATTTGATCTCTACTACTAATAAAATTTTGTTTTCATTTTTATGTTGTTTTAATAGAGTTTTGGTAAAAGATAAGCTACTTAAGGTAATAAATTTATTCAGCATATATAGTTTAAGAATATAGAAGTATGATACAAGTCATACAATTGTATTTATTGATTCACAATTCATTTATTATTTATATTTTTCTTTACCTTGAGTTTATGAAAATTTTGGTTGTGTTTGTTATGATAAGTAATAATAATTTAGTGGATATTGAGCATATTTCTTATTTAAAAATTTTTATTTGAAGTCATGTTCTTTACTTTTAATTTAATGTAAGTTGTTAGACATATATGTGAATTTTTATTGGGATTTGATGATTTTTTTTTATTTTTCAAATCATGCAGCTAATTTTAAAATATTAATAATATTACTGCAATTATATTTATGATATAAAATTAATTGTTGGGTGTGTTAAATGCAAAAGCATCTACTGTGCCCAATATATATTTGATTTTCAAAACCAAGGAATTTATTATGTTATAGTTTTTCTTTTTTATGTAGGATGAATTTTCATTAAATAGAAATAATAGAATTAAAGTTCAACCATTTTTTTAAAGCTGCAAGACTTATGAGACTCTTGACTATTGATTTTTTTACTAGATATTAAATCGTAAAATTACATAGTGTGACACAATGCTTATCATAATTTAATCTCATAATTTTGCAAACTAAAAAAAATTGTGAATATTTGCAGTATCTAGGAATATTTTGTTGTTTTATGTTGAAAAAAAGTGTTGTCACAATACTAATAGAATTAGCAAGACTCTCTCAAGGTTAGAATATCACGAATGTAGTGTTCTTTATGATTTAGCAGCATTTTACTTATGTTAATTTTCTTTTATATTCATCTTTGATGGGTAACCTTAATGTTCTTTAACTTTTAAATACATTTAATTGTAGGAAAAATTGATTAAATGCGTAGTGAAGTTTTTAAAAAATTTTTATCTGATTGTACTAAATCGTTTTGTTATATATAATAAAACTATCTTAATCAGTTACCTGAGTTATAGATTCAAAGATGTTGTCCAAGAATTCCTAGATCCATGTGAAAGCTTCAACCAATTAGCCTTCTCCTTCAATTCCCGGATGGTAGAGTGTATGCACTTTTTATCTCGATCAACTTCAGATTCATATGGCTTGATTCTCTTTAATGACCACCTGATCCCATCAGGTTTAGAATCACAAGATATTATGATTAAAAACCTCCAGCTGTGGTGCCAATGTCTAAGAAAAACCCTAAGCATAAGCCTCTTATTCATATCAAGTAACAAGGTAGTCCTAATTTTAATTTTTTAATTAAAATAATTACTTTATTAATTCTATAAAATCATAAATGGTGCCAACCTTAGTATGAGTACCCACTATAATTGGTCAAACCAATGTTCAAAGAAAATATTTTGGCCTAAATTTAGTTTATGGAATTTCGCGTTGTTTAATCTAAATACTAATTAATTCTGATTAAATTGTTAACTTTATTTAGCCCAATAATTTTTCATAACTCCAATTCTAATTCAAAATAAAATCATGGCTATTTTATTCAAATAGAAAAATTATGTACTAATTATCAAAATAAAATTAACTATAATAAATAATTAATTTAATCATAAATTAAAATAAATTAATAAAATATTTTTTTTAAATTTTTTTGGAATATTATCCATATTTAATTTATAAATAAATATTTAAACAACTCTTAATAGATATTAAATTAATTATATAAATAATTAATTTCCTACATCTATTAAATTAATATTAATTCTTATATTTATCAAAAGATAAATATAATTAATTTAAATTACTAATTCTTGTCTAAATAAATATTTAATCAAATTAAATATATATATATTCTAAATAAATATTTAATCAAATTAAATATATATATTCTAAACAAATAATACCAAAAAATCATTTTTATTTATTTACTGAAGAAAATGCCTACACTACTAAAATGAGTGAATTTTGCAAACCACTTCACCATATTGAGAATTTTCTATCTTCGAATATTCCAATCAATAACCACCTGTTAAGGAATTATATTCAGCTAGTGTAAGGATCAACTAGAAATATATAATTAGGCTTCAATAATCTATATATTAATTATTCTATCTCAAATATTTAATCACATAATTATTAATTTTACAGTCGTACTACTAAAGATCTGAAATTGCACTCCTTATTATACACCGTATTATGTAAGCTTCATAAATAGCCTTTTAGTCCAATGACCTTGTCATTTGTGTAATACCTTTATATGATATCCATGATCAACTTAAGATTAAAAGTTCGTTTTACCTACTTGATCACCTTACCTTAAAATTCTGTTATGCTTTTCATGTGAAAATGATTGTTCACCAGTTATGAACAATTTATCATTTGACATAAATGACCAAGGCCTCATCCATTTTCACTTACTGTATAATGCCTTTTAAGAGGAAACTTTAACTATAGGAGCTATGATTCAATATCTATAATAAAGCTCCCATCAAGTCTAGCTCATATGCCCAACGAACTGGTCTAGTAGCTTACTACTTCAAGACGCTTTAGCCTTTGGAATGTCAAAGCATATAAGTTATACATATGGAGTCAATTACTTACTCAAGATTAAGATAATTACACGGTGAGCGTTAATAGTGAATTAATACATGTAACTAATTGCATTTTAGTCCAGTCTAATATATCACCACCTTTAGGTAATATATCTATCTCTACCTAGGAGTTAAATTGCTCTAAATGACCAAGATATGCTATCTTCCTAATTGGATTTAGATGACATAATAGTCTTAACATGAGTTAATTGCTCAGATTAACACATAGACTATGGACCATCAATTTAGACTACTTACCTTAGAATGTTTTCTTCTCGTATATAAAGTCCATTACATGCAACATTCTAACAATATAAACACAAATAGTTAATGAGCCATATTTGCTTGCATTTACTTTAACATGTAAATCTAAATGAGGATGGAATAGCAATGATATAATGATAATACGAATATATATATATAAATAATCAGTTTAAATTAATGAAATACATCAAACGTTTTTCATCCTTAGGGCATTCCTAACAATCTCCCACTTGCCCTAAGTGAGTAAGTGAGTCATGTCTCCCATCCCCATACCCTCAATGTGCCTTTCAAAATTCCTAGCCACCAGAGTTTTTGTAAAAAGACCAGCAAGGTTGTCCTCGAACGTAATTTTGCAGACATTAACAACTCTTTCCATCACCACCTCTTTTATAATGTGATATTTCCTATCTATATGCTTTGTCTTCTTATGGTGTCTCAATTCCTTGGTATTTGCTATTGCCTTGCTATTATTATAATAAAGTATAAATAGGTCTATCCATACCAGGAATTACCTTAAGGTCTCTGAGGAACTTGTGAAGCTAAGTCACTTCCTTAGATGCTTTAAAGGCAACCACATATTCGATTTCCATCGTGGAGTTAGTCAGACAAGTTTGTTTTACACTCCTTCACATAATGGCACCTTTTCCTAGGACAAATACAGACTTGGAAATTGATTTACTTGAATCCCTATAAGATTGGAAGTCTGAATCTATATATCTCACAAATGTTAGGTCTTTTCTAGAATAAACCAACATATAGATCCTTGTTCACACAATGGCACCTTTTCGGTTTCCTTCCTTAGATGCTTCAAAGGCAACCACATATTCGGTTTTCGTTGTGGAGTTAGTCATACAAGTTTGTTTGACACTCCTTCACACAATGGCACCTTTTCCTAGGATAAATACAGACTTGGAAATTGATTTCCTTGAATCCCTATAAGGTTAGAAGTCTGAATCTATATCTCTCACGAATGTTAGGTCTTTTCTAGAATAAACCAACATATAGATCCTCGTTCTCTTAAGAAACTTGAGTATATGCTTCATAGCTTGCCAATGCTTGTTACAAAGGTTCAACTGATATCAACTTACAATACCAACTGCGTAATAAATATCTGGTCATGTGTAAAGCATAGCGTACATGAGATTACCCCCTATAGATGTAGAAGGGATTTTTTTCATGTGCTTCTTTTCTTCAGATATCTAAAGGCAATCATCTAATAAAAGAGTGAATCCTACCATAAAAGGTTATGAACCCTTCTTGGTATCTTGGATTGTATACCTTTCGATAATTTTGTCAACGTATGAAGCTTGAGACAAAGCTATCATAATGTTTTTTTGATCTTTAAAGAAACGAATGCCCATAGCATAATTAGCTTCCTCTAAATCCTTCATGTCAAACTATTACCATAACCATAGTTTGATCAATGATAAGTTTCGTACATCATTCCCAATGTGTAGTATGTCATTGACGTAGAAGACTAGAAAGACTATTTTGCCTTCTTTAGTATATTTATAAACATAATGTTCAATGTTTTACTCAAATCCAAAGACCTTGATTTCTTGGTCAAATCTTTGGTTCCATGAGTGGAGGGCTTGCTTGAATCTACAAATGGATCTAAACAACTTGCGAACTTTTGCTTCTTGGCCTTTTACTACAAACTTGTCTTGTTGTATCATAAAGGTGCTCTCGTTCAAGATGGCCATGCAAGAATGTAGTCTTGATGTCTATTTGCCAGATCTCATAATCGAGAGCTATAATAAAGATAGAAGAATAAAAATAGACTTGAGCATCGTAAAAGAAAAAAATGTTTTATCATAGTTAACACCAGCTTTTTGCATGTATCCCTTTGCAACTAGTGTAGCCTTAAAGGTTTTGACTTTTCCTTTAGCATTCTTTTTTCTCTTGTAAACCACTTACACCCTATGGGTTTTACCCATTTAGAAAGGTTTACAAGCTCCCAAACCAAATTAGATTTTATTTAATCCATTTCCGTGTCATAGCCTTTTGCTAGAGCTTATAATCAACATCACTCATAGCTTCATCATAAGTGACTGGATCATCTTCATGTCATGGCCTCAAGTTGATAAATCTTACCATCATACATAAAAAAAATTAGGTTTCTTAGAAACTCTCCTACTATGATGAAGTTCTCTAGGTGGTTGCTTGTTTGCATATGTTTTTAGGAACTTGGAATAGAATCCAAGATTGAAATCTGTGGAGTAACTTTATTTCTTGATAGTTTTTTGAGCACCACTTTGCTTCGAGGCTTAAAGTCATTCATATAACTTTCCTCAAGGAAAGCTGCATGGGTTGATACCATGACTTTCTGTTTCTTCGAGTAATAAAATAGTCCTTTCTTTGTTCCCTTAGGATACCCTATAAATATGCATAATTATGGACGAGATTCCAACTTCTTTGCTTTCTTATCTAATACATATGTCGGGCATTTTGATATTTTTATATGTCCAAGGGAGGGTTTCTTGCCCTTCCACAACTCATATGGAGTTTTAGGAATTGACTTACTTAGAACCTAGTTTAGAATGTAGCATGCTATTTGTAATGCATATCCCTAAAAGGATATTAAGAGTTCCAAATAACTCATAATGGACCATACCATAAGCAATAAGGTCTTGTTTCCTCTCTCTGCTACACCATTCTATTATGGAGTACCTAGTGCAATTAATTAGGATAAAAATCTCATTTCATACAAAGTGTCCTAGAAATTCGTCGAAGAGGTATTCACCACATCGATCGAATCAGTATGTCTTAATGGATTGACCTAATTGTTTTTCCACTTTCACATGATATTTTTCGAATTTATCAAAGGTTTTACTCTTGTGGTGCATCAGATACACATATCCTAACCTTAAGTGATCATCTATGAATGATACATAGTACTCATAATTTCCTCATGCTTTGACATTCATAGGGCCACATACGGTAGTGCACATAATTTTAAGAAGTCTTTTGGCCCTTATACCTTTTGCTTCAAAAGACTTTTTGATCATTTTACCTTTAAGACAAGATTCATATTGGGAAAGATGTACCTTCTATAAAGATTCTAATGGATTGCCATTTACCGATCTTTGAATCTTTTCTTGGCTAATATGACCAAGTCTTAAATGCCAAAGGTACACCTCTTTAGAATGAAAAGTTTTTTAACCTTTTTAGAGTTATTCGTTAATACAGTGTCTATAGTGAGTACATCTTTGGTTTGATCAAATAAAAATTATCATCCATTCTTTTAGAATAGATAAAAGACTTGTTTTTATGAATCCCTATAGCTTTATTAAAAGAAACTGAATAAGCATCTTTAATTAAACAAGCAATTGAAATAAAGTTCTTAAAATTAGGAACATAAAAATAGTCTTTTAACAAAATAAATCTAAATTCATCAAAATAAAGATATACATCTCCCACTGCTTCTGCTAACACCACGCTCCCACTACCGGTTCTTAATGAGAGGTTTGTGTTAAGCATACTTCTTGTTTCCTTGAACTTTTGCAAAGAAACATAAACATGATTAATGGCTTTAGAATTAATGACCCAAGTGTCTTTTGAATCTTCCTCTAAACAAGCTTCAATGTAAAGAAGATCCTTACCTTTTTTGCCCTTAGAAGAAAGGAATTCCTTACAAGTCTTTTTGAAGTGACCAAACTTTCCATAATAGAAGCATTTTGAACTTTTAGAGTCATTTGGCTTTTTCTTTCTTTTCTTTACCTTTAGATGAAAGAGGAATAGAAGACTTAAAAATCCTTTGCATCTTGGAGTTTTGCTTCTTTTTTTTCTTATTCCTAGAACCAGAATTAGAAGCAATAGCCAGATTTGCCTCCACCTTGGGTTGGTGGCCATCATTAAGCATGAGCTCGTAAGCCTATAACTCCCTCATGAACTTGATGAGACCTAACTCTTTTCTTCCTAGATTATATGCAGCCCGAAAGCCCGCAGAATCCCCAAAAAGAGTTTTAAACATCATTTTAATTTAGGCATTATACTCCAACTCAACACCATTTTCAGTAGCCTTCGAAATTTTTCCATAAGCGTGATCATATGATCCTTTACCAGAGTTCCTACCTTTTGCTAACAATTTATTAAGTTTGTAATAGCAAATTATCTAGCCAATTAGAGTTGGCCTTTGAACATATCCTCCAAATTATCTATGTTCTGTCCAGTGGTGGCATAGTTCTTATGTTTCTTTTGCAAAGCATTCGACATGCTAAGCAGCATAAAGCAAGGTGCTATGTTATTAGACACTTTCAAACAAGTGTAAAGTAAAAAAACCTATCCATTAAGTGTATCATGTGGAGGCTTAGGTAGGCAAGGTTCATTAAATATGAACATGTGTTTCTTGCAACTGAGAATGATTAACAGATTTCTTTTCCAATCTTTAAAATTATCTCTATTCAATTTGTTATTAGTGAGAATTTGAATAAGAGGTATAGGTGACATTTTGAATCAAAATAAATAAAGATATTCGAAACATTACAGTCATGCTTAAGTAAATATAAATAAAATATTTAACAATTAAACATAGATATATATGTTTCTACATTAAATCCTTAAAAAAAAATGTAGCATTGTGATGATAATTTTTAGCATCTATTATCTTAAGCCACCGATAGGTGATCATAATTCAAATAGTTGAAAACATAGATCCCATCCAATTAATATATGTTACCTTAAATCCTACTAGGTTAAGACATCTATTAATAACTGTTTATTTGGCCACCAGTTTAACTAACAGAGCTTCGAAGGGAGGCTATTATTAAACTAGTCTTCAATGTATAACCATTGTTTACGAAACTCGGTCCATTCACTATTCAAATCATTAAGGGATCATCTCGAATAAAACATGCCCTAGCACGTTTTCCACATAGGAGATCCAATCTAGTATACCAGTGGTTGACCACCAATGAAGAAAATTGGTACGAGGTGTTACCATGCTTTCACATATGGATCAACAATGGAGGCCGTGGCTTTTGTTTGAAACCCTCTTTCACTTAATATTTATAAAAAAAATGTAGGGTTTTAATATGCATGATTAATATAAGTCTGAGTGGCATTCACCTATTTTTTGTGGCACGTTATCAATCATATACATACATCCACCAACAAAACATATACATAGAAAAATATTTAACCAGCCAAACCATGATTCCATCTAGAAAATAGAAAAAAAAATAAGATAACAAAAATTTCATCCAAAGCATACTTTGGGTCTTGAACTTTTTCCTTTATCTTCATGCATCGGTTTCCATCCATGTTCATATCAATAAAATATATAAAAATAACCATCTTTATAATCTGATAAAAAAATTCGAATTAAAGCATCTATCTTTTAACTATTACAAGCCCAAGCCCATTGTTCGTGAGAATCTTTTATAAATAATGCAAAAAAATCTACTGCAATCCAAATTTCAACTTTTTTCATTGCCCACATAGGCTCGATAATCCGATACTAGGCTTCGAATAGCCTCGAAATTGCCATCAGGGCTTGAGCTCTGGTAGCACAATGGGCTACTCTAGGCGCACACTCGCACACTAAGATGTGTAGGTGTGCACTTGCACCCTTGTGGTATGCACACCGTGCCTACTATGGTGGGTGGACTTGTGCCTTGTGCACTCGGAGGTAAGCGCTTGCCTGTATTCCAACACCTAGGTGTGGCCAAGCTACACCAGTGGTGCGGGTTTTTACCCACATAGCACCTTAAGCAGCTTGGACTACTAGGGTTTGAACCTTAGTAACCTTGGGTTAAGGTTTTAGGGTTTACGGGTTTTCAAGGTTTTCCCATGTGAATACCTATGCCCAAGGACTCTACTCACAATCAGGTTGTTGGTTTTGGATAGAAGCTATTGATTCCAGATAGCTTTCTAATTATCAAAAAACAAACAAGTTAATTCAAAAATAATTTACGGTCTTTAGATCTTTATCTTTCATTTACAATTTACATAAAAATTTGAAGAAAATGAAAAACAAACCTGTGTTAATGATAGACCATAGTTAATTACAAACCTGATAAAAACCTAAATACATGAATTCTAAAATCTAAGAGATCATGATCGGCAAAAAAATAATATACATATATATCATGATAAACAACATAATAGAAATCCTAGAATGCCACCTCTCTAATAATTAAATCCATACATATTTAAGTAGAATATTGATTAAAAGTTTTGTCTATATAACATAATCACGACTTGCCTCAAATATTAATTATTGGAAAAAATGATCAGATACTCTGCAGAAATTTTAAAAGTTTTTAATCTAATCACATTAAATCATGTTGTTATATATAATTAAACCACTTAATCAGTTTCCTAGGTTGCAGATCTGAAAATGCCATCCAAGAATTCCTAGATCTATGTGAAAGCTTCAACTAACTAGCCTTCTCCATTGTTCTCTAATTCTTGGATGGTAAAGTGTGTGGGCACTTATTATCTCGGTTAACTCCAGATTCATAC
>JBBYHM010000002.1:5737664-5801637 GCA_038381775.1 Adansonia rubrostipa | reverse complement strand
ATATATGATCATTGGGCAAATGATAACAATAGTGCTTTTTTTCTTTATTTTGTGCGCTAACTTTAAACAAGTTCGGATGACACTTAGCTACAAGTCAAATCAGAAGGAGGCAAAGATTTAAAGATGAGATCAAAGCACCGAAAAGGTTTTGTCTGCTAATAAATAATTCATTTCATTGCCACCTGACACCCCCCCCCCCACCAAAAGGGCTGACGTCATAAAAATATTAATTAAGGAATATCTTCATCTTTGTCAGTGTGAATAGCAGAACTAAAAAGTGGGCAAAGGATTATGCCATCTGGAAAGTCATAGAGAGCTAGCTAGCTATAGCATTATTGGGGGAACCCCAAATCATCTTCTGATGATTAGAGGCACATTATCGGATCCAATCGGGTCGATTTGTTAATGAAATTTTTTTTATAATTTTTAATTAAATCAAATCAAATTAAATTTATTTAAAAAAATTAAAATTATTATTTATAAAATAATAAATATTAAAAATTAATTTTATTTATATATTTTTATAATTAAATTTAAATAATAATAATTTGAGTTGAGAAAGCTAAGTTAGCCCAACCTTTAAAACTACAAATTTTGAAAAAAAAAAAATTAAGCTTTAGAGGAAATTTATTTAGTGGAACAAATCGCAGAACTGAAAAAAACTTGTTGATATCCGTTTATTTACAAACTCTATCTGGCAAGCCCTCGGATATCCACCTAGCATTCCGAGACAAATCCCAGCCATACAATAGAGGCAAAGGAAAGAAATGACAACATCGTTGTTTGTTTGTAACTTTTCATTTTTGGTCTCGTTTCATTTTTCGCCTTTTTTTTTTCTCGTAAAGCAAAACCAAACGTAATAAATCTTAATCTTAGTATATTTGGTGTCGATTACAAAAATTAAGATATAAGAAAAACTTATGTCGAATCACGTATACATGAATCCTTTGTCTTCCAACTGTTCATATTAGCCCTCATCTTCTCATTAAGTTCTACTGGTATCGTATCATTTCTATGACCCCCACCAATGTCCTTTTTGTCATGCCTTCAATCTTTATCATGTACAACGTTATTTGGCTCTGTCCTTCTAAATGGTGCATCTTTAATGTATGTCCAATATGATCAAATCACTGTAAACGATTTTCTTTTAGTTTATTTTCTGTAATAGCTATTCAAGTTAGGAAACGAATATCATCATAACTCTATCGTTCCTAGCTTATCACACATTTATCTTAACATTTGCATCTCAGCTATATTTATCTCTTTCTTGATTGTCGCTACATCTTGCTTTTTGTTAGCCCAACACTTCATGCCATATAGCAAAGCAGGTGTAGTAGCCTTTCTATAGAACTTTCCCTTCAGACTCAAAGGTATATTGCACAAAATATATGTTGCATTCCTCCACTTAGGCCACCCAATCTTAATCCTAAGTTTAACATCTCCATCTATCTCCTCACCTTTTTGAATTATCGACCCTAGGTACTTGAAGCACTCTGCTACAAGTATCACTTGACCATCAACGGCTATAGCCCCTTGATCTTTAATTAAACGTACACTTCATATGCTTAGTCTTCGATCTCTCAATCTGAAACCTTTAGCTTCTACTGTTTGTATCCACAACTCTAATTTTCTATTCGCCTCTTTTGATATCTCATCCGTTATTATGAAAAATTAAGAGAAAAGGACTCAAAGTTTCCTTTGTGCACCCTAATTATAATCAGAAACTCATCAGTTAACCCACCACAAGTTCTTACATTCGTAACTATTTTTCGTATGTATCTCCTTGTATATTAACAAATGAAAGGATCTGTTTTCTTGTTCAAAGCCCATCAAAGAACGTCTCTAAATATGCTATCATAGAATTTCTCTAAATCAAATAAAAATCATGTGTAAATGAAAAGAAACAAAAAGGGTCAAATTCTTATATTGCCACAACCTTTGCCATGCAATGCATCAAAATACACAATTCAACAGAAAAAAAAATAAAAAACGAACAAAAATAATTGAGTGAGGGATTTAATTAGGGCTGACGCGTATGGAAGTGTTCCATTTTGGGTGTGTGTGTGTGTGTGTGTTTAGTGAATAGGCTTAGTTATATCATCTTATCTTCACCCTTTAAACAAAAGAGAAAGGACAATTGTGCTTTCATTGCTTCACGTGAATTGTCTTTTCGACGGACACCTTTGCCATCTATCTGTAAGGAAAAATTGTACTATCATACAATTTCTCTTGCTGATTTCGTCCTGCCACTCTCTTCTCTGCGCCTTTATTTTTTAAACAATTATTAAAGTAAAATATAAAATATAATATACGAATAGAATAAATTTAAATTATATAAAAAATATAAAAATATTTAAATTTAATTTAATTTTATAGTAAGGTAGGTAAATCTTTTCTCTTATGGTAATCTTAATCTTAATTATCAAATAAAATATACATGTGGACTGTTTAAGGATTCGAACTTGATATATGCTTTTTTATGATCCAAATCACTCGGAACACTGGTTATTAAATAAAATATTTTATTTAAATTTAATTATAAAAATATATTAATATAAAATAATTTTTAAATATTTTTATTTTTTTGAACTGTGATTAGCAAGTTTAAATATGCATTTATCATTAAATACAATCCTTGTGTCTCTTATCTTTTAATTTTTTTTTAATAATAAAAAAGAGACCTTATCTTTAATTTTTCTTAGAAAAAAAGGTAGTTGCACTACTTTCTTATGATATATATCATAAATTTTATCACGAAAATTTTATAGCAAGGTTTGTAGGTGTAGTCTTAAGGTTTTGAAAATCAACCTTATATATTGATAGAGTTTAATATTAAGGATATCAATAATTATGTAAAAATATTTTTAAATATTGTATATACTCAAGATTTAATCAAACATTTATTGAATGATGAAAGATCTATCATACCTTTTTGGTATAAATATCTACCAAACATGTATCAAAACTTATTTAAAATTTTTTTAGATTTTGTACACTAAAAAGATCTTTCAACCTATAGCTTTAACCTATCATACTTTTTAGTAAAAATATCTATCTAAAAAATTATTAAAACGTATTTTAAAATCTTTAAATTTTTTACACTAAAAGGATCTTTCAATCTATTGCTTTATTTACAAAGTCAATTTTTATTTTATTTTTTTTTTTTTTTGAAGGGAATCCTAGGAACTTTACTTAAGTTTTTCCCTACGTAGACCAGAAGGAAATTATGCCAGTCTAAACTGATGATTATTGGATTGATTATGACTAATTCAATAAGTAATATTGAGTAAAACCCAAAAAGTAGCATACTATATGACAATTTTTAATACATTTAATGAAGATATTTCAAAATTATTAAGCTTAACTAGAGCTTTAAGAACGTTGTCCAACCAAAAATACATACTATATAATAAAATATTGTTGTTGATGTCATTAGGGATAAGTCTTATATTCTACAAGGGTAAGAGACTTATATTTACTAATTTGTCAATGAGTTTTTTTTAGATAGGTTGCTTGTTTGTCTTGATTGTGTTTTTCGTCTAGAAATTTAGTGATGGATGAAGAAAAAGACTTGGGTTGTAAAAGGCTTGCTTGGTTTGGGTTTGGCAATTCGTGTATTTATATCATATTCGTATATTTTATCGTATCATAATCATGTTTAATGTTTTTATTTTTATATCAATTTTGATAGGTTTATAATTCGTATTATATAGATTTTGAGAATATATTTGTGCCATATCATGTCGTATTTTTTTTTATTTTAGATATATTATATTCATATAATCATGTTAAATATTGCCAGGTCTAGGTTTGACTATCAAATTCAAATTGAGCTTGAATAGCTCTACATCTTTTATAGTTTTTTTAAACATCTAACCTAATAGCAATCAAAAAGATTTAACCGATGTGGGGATAATACCATTTTAATAGGCTCTAGCATGAGTAAGCAAAAACAAAACAAGTTACAATATGACAATAATAAACAAGAATAAAATGCAAGAATATCAAAACAAAATTTAAGTTCTCAAAGCATATTAAGCATCAAACATAAAATCAATTGACCAAGAATGCAGTCATAGGGAGAAGCAAGGACTTGGCCCCCCTAAATTTTTTAAGACTTCCAAAATAGCTTACATCACTAATAAAAAATGAGGTAAAATTATGTTGGCCCCTCCAAGACTTTTCAATTTGGCCTCCCTTGTGGAATTTGTAAATTGTAGTTGATATGAAAATTTTAGTAACACTTTTAGTGTAGACCTCGATCATCATTATTAGTTTAATTCTCTTTATTTACTTTTTCAAACGGTCAAATAGAGACATTTCATTAATTATTAAACTTGAAAATTTTAAATATATTTATACGAATGTCACATGTATAAAGTACTTATTACATGATATAATACGAATACATATCTCAAAATATATATAATATGAATTATTAATTTATCAAAATTTATATAAATATAAATATAAAATATCTTAAACATGATTATGATATATTAAAATATACGAATTATCAAATCTGTTAATTATTATATTAATATTTTTCATTTTATACTCGCAAGAAAAATAAATACTTCGAATGACAAGTTTAGGGTTGAGGGAAAGTTGAGGTTTATAATGTTTAGAACTTGATTAAGTATAATTGCACCCTTGTATAATAGCCAAAAAGGTTGGAAGGCTAGACACGCAGAGTAAAGGGCACTTGTAGGGAATTTGGCAAGGGAGAAAATGATTTTATTCGAAGCTACCTACCAATGTTTTCCACTTGTCATGCAAGTAGTAGGGAGTTTAATATGCACACTCTGTGCTTACATCATCAACATTTACGCCTATACTCATGTATAAAACCCTCCAATTCCTCTCCTTGGAGCTCATCTCAAACAAACAAAGCCTTCGGGTTTCCCTCAGCTAGAGTGTGTGTGAGAAAAGAGAGCTAGGGTTCTCCACCATTGCTGGTTTTGAACATTGAATAATTCCCTTTTTAAGTGCTCAAAACCTTTTTTTTTCCTATCGAATACTTGTTGTTTCTCAAAGAGATGGCTATCATGGGCGATCACCATTCTTGGGCAGTCGCATTTGGAGTCTTTGGTAAATCTCAAAATGCTGTTTAGCAAGCAAAGCACCCTTTATTTTCTTCACTTCCATAACTGTTTTTGAGACATAAAACTCAAGCTTCAGGGTTTTTCTTTTCCTATTTTTTTGGGAGTAATTCTCGTTCTAAGTACCTTAGTATTTCACTTTTTCTTTTTCAGTGCTCAAAATAAAAATTAAGAATTCTACATTCTATCAACAAATCATATGGTTATTCGGCATTTTATTCCACTTTCATCCTTTCCAATGTTCATCACTTTGGTTTTTATTGTCATTTCATCCTTCTTTTGAAAGTTCATTTGGGCCTTTTCTCTCACTATTTGATTAACCATTTGCATGAATTTTATTATCTGAATTTAAACGAGTATTAGATATGAAAACGTTTATTATAAGTAATTTTTTTATTAAATTTTTTTTATATATTTAAAAAAGTTATATTTAAATTTATGTTTAAATATGTATCGAACATTAATACTTTATAAACAACAAATCAATTCTGATGACATAAGTTGTATTTACCTTTTCAAAATTAAAACAAAACCCTTATATTTTATTTCGCTTTCAAAAAAAAAAAAATTAGTATTGTCACCTATGTGATGATCCAACTTCCCAATCCTATGGTATATTTCATTTATTTTGAAAAAAAGTACGGATGTATCTACATTAATGCATTTTTATAAGATTTTTTTCCCTAGTTGAACAGTTAAATTTTATTAATATATAAATTAAAAGTTTACTTTTTATCTAAGACGATAAAAATAACCAATGAGTTTGTTTTGCAATTGATGACAGGTAACATCATCTCAATCCTTGTGTATCTTGCTCCAGTGTAAGCATGACTGTATTTCTTCCCCAACTCAAAGTCAGTGGTGTTTTGGAAATCTATGAATCAGACAACTAATGACCTTTTTTTTTCTTTTTTTTTTTTTTAAAAAAAATATTTCAGACCAACGTTCTATCGGATTTACAGAAAGAAATCGACGGAGAGTTTCCAATCGTTGCCATATCAGGTAGCATTGTTCAGCTCCATGCTATGGCTGTATTACGCTTTGACAAAACGTGAAGATGCTTTCCTTCTCATCACTATCAACTCCTTTGGATGCATTGTGGAGACCATATACATCTCCATGTTCGTAGCTTATGCTCCCAAGAACAGCAGGGTGAGTTTAGTTCACATATGATCAAATTCATTTTCCCAAGTCTTTGTTGTGAGCAATATTACATATGTGTGTGTGTAATGGTTTATTCTAATTTTGGAAATTGCAGATGTCCGCTATGAAGCTTTTTGCAGCTATGAACATGGGGCTCTTCACTTTGATTGTTATTCTCACACACTTCCTGGTGAAAAGTTCGAATCGAATTCAAGTTCTTGGTTGGATTTGCGTTGCCATATCTGCATCTGTTTTTGCAGCACCTTTAAGCATTATGGTTAGTTTAGTTCCTTTTTTTTTTGCCATTTAATTTCTTCAAACTTGTTAATTACACTTTTATAATCAACCCTTTTTTTTTTCTTTTCAGGCTCGAGTTATTCGAACAAAGAGTGTTGAGTTCATGCCTTTCAACCTATCATTATTCCTCACATTAAGTGCAATAATGTGGTTCACTTATGGACTATTTATCAAGGACCTTTGTGTAGCTGTAAGAATTTGCTTTTTCTTTTCAACTGTCGCTAGAGCCGGTTGGTCCGTAACTCGAAAATTTTTTAAATTTTTTATTTAAACCTGAATCGGATCCAACCCGACTCAAATTATGAAACGTTATATACAAGGCCCACCCTAGATGGGACCATACCCTGGAAAGCTCTACTCCGAGCCACTAATTATATGATGTTGCTTACTTTGCTTCATTGTCAATCGACAGCTCCCGAATGTGCTAGGCTTCATCTTGGGGATGCTCCAGATGCTACTGTATGCAATTTACCGGAACAACGAAAAGGTTACGGACGAGAAGAAGCTGCCAGAGCAAATTAAAACCATCGTTGTCTTGAGCAAATTAGGGGCCTCTGAAGTTCATCCAGTAGCCATAGATACTACCAACACTAATAATACAAAAGAAGATATGAAAAAGGAGCAGCCTGATGAGGATAACCACAAATGCTTGGAAGATTCCAGGGAGCTCCACTTGGATGAATGTCCAGTTTGATTTAAAATACTTTAAAAAATATATTTATAATACAACC
Source organism: Adansonia rubrostipa (assembly GCA_038381775.1). NCBI lineage: Eukaryota > Viridiplantae > Streptophyta > Magnoliopsida > Malvales > Malvaceae > Adansonia > Adansonia rubrostipa. Next base: position 5,794,364 of record JBBYHM010000002.1, on the reverse strand, counting down.
AGTTGTCATTTTGTTTTCAGAGTTCCCTGATCCCTTTGCCTTCATTAGCCTTTTGTACATCCAGAACAAATGAGCCTGCAGGGGGCCTGTAAGAAAAAAAAAAATCGTATCTTATGTATTTCTTACTTTATTTCTGTTTTCTCCATGGTTAAATTATCTTGTCTGCAATGATAGTGTATAAAACTTGTTTTGAAGTACAAGAAATATGACTCATTGTCCAATTTTGCTCTTAAAAAACCCAACTGCTAGTCATGAGACCTCTGCATACATAATTAACCGATTGTTTAATTAAAAAAAATTTAATATTAAATGAATATTAAATATAATAAATATTTAACAAAAATATATATTTAGTTGGTTATTAATATAGATTTAATGGGTTCTCTAAACCTCATGTTCTATAACGCAAACCGAATCAAACTAAACACCAGTTCAACTGGTAACCGATCGATTTGGTCTGATTTTTTTAGCAGTGATGACAATAAATATCTGTTTGGTATCGTTGCTGATTGAACCACAAAGTTGATTGAAATTGCTGGGAAATGTTTGTTTTTATGTTCCCATAATTGGGGCTTGTATTAATTGACATCCTTCCTAGCCAATCCATGTCTATGTGGCTCTAAATGGGAGCCCTTGAGACAGGTTTATGATTTGTATTCACTCGCAACAAGAAACAAGACAAGCTCGTAGCGAACTTGCCATATATAGTAAAAGACGACATTGATCGAAAATGATTTGAATTAGTTGATAAAATGTGTTTGTTGCACTGAAGATGACTACAACATAATACAGACAGCAGAAAAAAAAAGTTCCGTACAGAAGTGGGACCCGTACAAGAATAAGGATTAAAATTGACCCTGACGTCATTTAACTCTTCAAAATTTGATAAAACGTCTTGTTCTTTATCTTGCTCTCCTAATTTGATAATAATAATAATAATGTACACTAAACATTATGCTTTTCATCATCATCATAATCTTCTATATACTTCAATGAAAGGATTTAAAGTAAAGAAAAGATAAAAGAACAAAAAAAAAAGGGGGGGGGTATAGAGCATGTCCGAACTGATGTCCTTACAATGTGCACCACCTGTCTCGGCTTCAGAGGTAGGAAGAAAGCATTGCCAAGCTTTTTGGATGGGCGGCCAGGATGAAGATAGCTGAGAAAGCGGCTGGATAAAAACACTGATGGGAGATGGTGATGATCTGTTTAGATGGGATACGACTACCCATTAGACCCATCGGAACTACCCTGTGCGCTTTGTCGCCTTTTTTCCCGCCAATTCTCACCCCAAATCTTGGCCTCAGCTACAGCGCGTTCCCTGTCCAAATCTCTGTTCAACATCCTGGCGGTTTCTTTGGGGGAGTCATCCTTCTCGGACCCTTCCAAATCCCACCTACGGCCAGATGATCCTCCTTCGTCATGCTTCGATACCCTTCCTCCTCTGTCATCTCTTTGTCTTTTGTCATCCGATTCTCCAGAGCCTCTGTAGCCATGCCCTGCTGCATTAGGATCGTATGCCTGATTTGACAAATACGAGAGAGCAGTGACGACATCCCCGATCAGCGGACGCGTGGCAGCCTCCTCTTGAATGCACATCGATGCCACAGCTAGTGCTTGGTAGAGACCTCGCATTGGATATCGTCCCTGCAATAGCGGATCTGCCAATTTTGAAAATTTGCGTCGGTTATTGAACAATGGACGTGCCTGTATATACGTAAACCAGGGAAAAAAAAAAAAAAAAAAGCTCCATTATTAAATAGTCTTAGCCAATACATGCTCCACTCACACCAACCCTCCACAACATGATAGTTAGGCAACCAAACTATGAAAACACTTTCAAACGCATTACCCATGTGACAAGGTTCTGTTCTCCATGTGGTCGAGTGCTGTCAATAGCTTTCCTTCCGGTAATTAGCTCTAAGAAGACAACCCCGAAACTATAAACATCGGATTTCACTGTCAACTGACCAGTCATGGCATACTCGGGAGCACAATAACCATATGTGCCCATAACCCTGGTGGAAACATGCGATTTATCTCCAACAGGACCGAGTTTCGCAAGCCCAAAATCAGATAACTTCGAGTGAAATCCTTCATCCAGCAATATGTTGGAGGACTTGAAATCTCTGTAAATAACAGGAGGGTTTGCTTTATCATGGAGGTACTCCAAACCTTTTGCTGCACCAGCTGCTATCTTCATTCGTGTGTTCCAATCTAGCGGTTCCTTTTCTGGCGGAAGATCTGCAGAGAGATTAATGAGATTATAAAATCGCTTCCTGCTATATAAATTTCTGTATTTAGCATGCAGAAAACAAGCAAAATACATCCAAGGGCATTACATGCAAATCCCGTGCACATCCATTTGTATTAATTTAAACCAAAATTCACCCAACAACAAGATGTTATAATACATCATCTGTCTCAAAACAGATCTGTAAAACATATGGCAGCAAGTAAACCACAAAACAGATTAATTCCAAGAATTCCTTGCTCATAGCTAATTATTAGTTCGAACAATAGCTAGGCTTTGTTTAACATTATAGTTGGTTGGAAAACTCTTGGTTAAGAAATTAGTGTTTGGAAAACCATGGTGAAAAGCCACTTTCTTTTACTCGAAAATTAGTTTAGGCTGAAAATGTTGAATCTCTTTGGCCGAAGTTACAATCGCAAACCATGATTTTGCATCTCAACCAAATGCCAAACTCAGCCTTAATCTAATACAATATAGCTGCAAGTTTAATTTCCGAGTCAAGTAGCCAAGCCACAAGGTCATTTTGAGCTCATGTTGAACACCAATGAGTACGACAATGTCCTTGTCTTGTAGATAGCAAATCTCAACAGATTCAGACACCTAAACCTTCTATACAGTTAATTAAAAGCTTCTAGCATGAATGCAGAAACTACAAAGTACGGCAGAAAAACCCAACATGAAAAACTATTCCAGCAAAAATTTAATCAAAATTATAAGCACAAACTATATTGCTCTGACCTTCATTTTTTCTGAAGTACCCATGTTCGACGCATATCCTGATATAGGCATCGAGATATGACCCTCCAAATACATGGAAAAACTTAGAAAAAATTAAACATACTTATGTAGGACACATACCTATATCCGGCACCCACACCCAAGTCTAACATACAAGACAAACATTAATGTTACAAGTACGTTAGTTTTAATTATAGAAATGTATGTAAAACCCACAGCTGAGTATCTATCGTGTAAGACAGATTAAATATTTTTAAATCCACAAATAAGTATCTAAACGTGTGAGATAAACAGATTAAAATTACTTGACAGTCCCAAAATAGAGCAGAGGCATAAAACTACATATAGAAAGACGAGGTAACAAACACTTCATCACGCCCTTTTCTCTTTTTGCATTAACTCAATTTACACCTCTATTGGTAGTACGCAATCATAGATGCTCGTATGACACCTAGAATAGATTTTGACATAAATATATCAACAAAAAATATCGTGGAAAACAACAGGAGAACAACTGAAGTAGTCTAATCTAGAAGACAGTACAAGAGCATCTTTTTATCAGACAAGAAGATGTTTAATTTGACTTTACCTTGTCAATAAAAAAAAAAAAAAAAAGACTGAATAATGTAGTACTTGGCCTAAAATATTTAATGAATTTATCTAAAGCTGTTAGGAGTAGGACTATATTTATGCCAAGACGTAACAAGGATTTAAGCTTATTGAACCCGAGGAATGGACATGCAAAAAACAAGAAATGCAAGAAGACAAGCCCAAACCAGAGAATGAGCATATATCAACCCCCTCAATTCTCATACTGCAATGAACGCAAACACGAAAGTAAATGCTTTACTTGCTAACAAAAAAGAAAATTTTCTTCGATAACTTGAAGCACAGATAGCTACAAAGCCTCATTGGCAATTATTTATCATTTATTTGGCATGCTGTTAGAAGCTTACTAGAATATTACTGACTTTTCAAGACCAAACAAAAACAATAATACATCTACCACAAGAGAATGAATGATGAATGCCTAACTTTGAACTTTGAAATGATGTAACACTTGAAATATTTTCTTCTGGTAAGATGATTTTATGCAGTATTCAACTAACCGAACAGCAGGCTTTATATGAAAGATGACCAAATAATAACTTCTACCCAAATCCATTAGCATCATATCCAGTCAAGATACTTATTTCACCATCTTTAGATAAGATACTTATTTCACCATCTTTAGATAGCACTACCGAACTCTTCAGAACAACATTTTCTCCACTTAAAATCTAAGTAGCTAGAAAAACAATGTCTACAAAAAATTTGTAGGTTCCTTATCCGAACAATGACATGCTACACCGAAGACAAAGTTCTAAGTTCAAGCTCTAAAGCTTGCCATATGACTTAATGCTGTGGATAAAATGACTTGATGAGAAAGGAATTATACAATTAGAGCACCAAAAGTGCACCAAAATATTACCATGAAGGTGGTCTTCCAAGGATCCCAAGGCCATGAATTCATAAACAAGAAGTCGTTGATCTCCATCGGCGCAATAACCAATCAGGTTGACTAGATTAGGATGATGAAGAAGGCTGAGCATGAGAACCTCAACCAGAAATTCCCTGTTACCCTGGAGACCATTTCTGTCCAACTGTTTGACTGCAACTACCTGAAAAGTTAAAACTATATATCTAAGAGACATAATGACTTTAACCCCTCAAGCCATACAAATAGATAGTTAACCAACTACTAGAAGCTTCAATTTGTGTAAATTCAGAAGAAAACCCAGAGATCCTCTTTTAAATCTCTTATACACATGTATAACAATCCTGTTACAAGGGAATAAAATAATTTGGACAGACGCATAAAATTTGTTGCCCAAATTGTATGGGTAGATACACTTGTCTAATAATAATAATATCAAATTGAGAGCTAATCAAATTAAAGAACTGCTTCCAAGTTAAACAATTTAACTTTTAAATAGATGTCCACTAAGATTGAACCAGTCCACCGGACACGGCCTCTTCAATGGAAGCTAGAATGAAACGCATAGCAAGTCATTTAGAGAATTCGAAAATCCTGAAGAAGAGTGCAAAACAAGCTATACTTGGTAATTTTACCAAATACATTCTGAATGGTGATGTTGCCAAATTTACTAAAGCTTCATGTGCTATGTTAGTAAATTTTAGAATCTTTAGATAAAACAGAGTCTTTAAATTTAAGACTCTAAATATATGTATAACGTCCATGAATGATTGAATTTAAGAATTCCTTTCTGCATATTAAGACAGAAAATAAGGTTGGAGGCTTTGAGGAAAACAAGCAAAGGGTGAAGCAGCAAATTGAGGTATTACTTAGCTTAATTATTGCAGCTACATTATGCTTTAAATATTTTCTGAAAACACTGCAACAGTGATAAGATTACCTGACCGGTACTCTCAAGCATCCCTTTGTACACACGTCCAAATCCACCTTCCCCTAAGAAAGACTCTGGCCTGAAATTCTTCGTGGCAACTGCAAGCTCACGAAAACTAAAAGTTTGGGCAGCGATTTGGACACCAGGCCCATCCCTGGGACTAGGTAGTTCCCTTTTGGATCCTCCATTACTTCTTGTTCTAAGCCTGTCCCTTCCTGCCAACTCCGTCAAAATATACACTGTTAAAGATTTAATTACCATTTCGATGCAAAGAAAGAATCTAACAAGAAAAAAAGAATACAATCTCAACCGTCAAGCTCAGCCAGTCGTGAAAAGATCAAGCTATATGGACTTGCTTATCACTCTAAGTAAGCTAAATTTAGTTTAAGATATTGAATTAGTGTCAACTATAAGACGTCTATAAATTGATATTGAATTAATTGCAATTTTTCAACTTAACCAACTATCGAACAGATCAAGCCAAGTAATCAAGGTCATCATTAGATCCTAATTCCTTCAGAAATGGCTGCTGGAAACAACCCAAAATTTATATCTCTAAAATTCTTATGAGGATAAATCAAACATGTAATAACACACTATCAACAAACAGCAAAACAAGCATCATCATCAAAACAGTGCAGTAATAAATAAATAAATAAAACCCAGATCAGATCCAGTAAGAAAGCAATTAATTTTCTTTTAACAAATTAAAAGCTAACCTGAAGATAATCTGGAAATGTTAGAGGAAATAGTTGGTTGGCGTTGCTTTCGATCATCCGTTTCTTTGACAGGATTTAACCTCTCTTCTTCCTTTGAATCGAAACAAGGAAAACAACCCATCCCCTAAAAATCAAACCGAACCCAAAAAAATTCCTCAATTTCTGAAATATATCAGATTTATAGTTTAAAAAAAAAAAGAAGCTTAACGTGTCATATGATATCCTTTTTTTTAACAAAAATTTAGAAAAAAAAATTAGGTACCCTCCTCTCTCTTCCTTTATCCGATCAAATCATCAACAAACAAAGGATTAAATGAACCCAATTAAATATGAAAGCGAATATAAAGAAAAACTTGCAGGTAAGGGAGAAATTTTGAAGCCAAACAGAAGTTGAAGAAAGAAGAAGAAGAAGCCGGCTTTTGTCTTCGTCCCCGTGTCAACCATACGCAAAACTTATAACTACTACACCCTCCGTTTTGACCATATTATAAAATTAGATAAATTAATAATTTCGATTAATTAATACAATTTTATAATTTTAATTCAATTCATTATATTAAAAATATTAAATATAAAAGATAATGATTTTTTACTATAATTGTTCTCAATTATAAATTTAAATAATCTTATTATTAGTGTATAAAATAATAATCTATAATATTATATAATTTTTTAAAATCAGTATTAAAAAGTCAGACTGGTTAAATCAAAAATCGACAATTAGGTCGGTCTAATGTATATCATTAAATCAAGATATTTTTAAACCTATAAAAACAGGTTAAACTAATAAAAAATCAATAAAAAAAACTACTTAAAACCCAAAAATTCTTAAAAATCGATTTTAAATTTATTTTTTATAAGTTTTATATAATATGTTACGATATTTAAACCTTCAACTACCCTAAATCTATCTTAAGGTTCAAACCACTTAATCAAATATATATTTTTATTAAATATTTATTTTATTTAATACTTATTTACCATTAAAATTACATATTTAATATTTAAATTTTTTATTTTAATACAACTAACCAATTCAACTAATCCAATCGCTTAAACCGATAATCAAAGATTTTATCAATTTGATTACAGATCTAATTTTTTAAAAATTGTTAAAGTTTTAATTAATTTCTAAATTAATAGTTTTTAAAAAATTAATATATAAGATTATGTAATATGATAAATAAATTTTAGCCAACAATTTTTACTTTCTCATTTAAACATTTTTTTCCTTAAAACATATATTTATATATATATATATATATATATATTTTTTTTCTTTGCACCTAAACCAAATTGAATCTCATCCATCATTAATTTTGCGTTGCTCACGTCATCTTCTATCTCGTCGCAGAAAGTAGCTTTTGATGCCGTTGACTCTATATTATGTTTTTTATTTATAAATTCTTTACGTATTTTAGTAAAAAAATATATATTTATATGCTATTTAAAGATCGAAATACAACACTTTTAATTATATTGATTTAAATAATTTAACAACAGTTTCAGTATATATTTACACTCTTTTATCCTTTTAGTTTTTACTTTGCAGTTTTTCTTCTTCTTGTTGTTCTTATATAGAATTATAAAAATGATACTTACGGGTCAAATGGCCGGATGGGCGGAACACACAAAGGAAAAAAGGAAGAGCTAGAGATTGGTAAAATAGTTAAAAAAAAGGGTTAAATTCGTTATTTTATTATAAGAGAATATTAAAATTTATTATTATATTTTAAGATTATAAAAAAATTTATTGTTTATTTTTATTTGATTAAATTTTATAATTAAATGTTGACTTGACTATGATAAATTTTGTAACTAAATTTTATTTTTTTTATGAATATTGTAATTAAATTTGGATTTTTTATTGCTTTTTTTCATTTATTTTGATTTTTAATTAAATTTTGCTACTCAATATTTTTTAGATGATTTGAAGAAAAATTTTAACCAAAAAAAATTACTTAAATATTTTGATTTAATGATTAACAACAATGAATTATTTTAACAAATATTAAAATTTTAAAAAAATTAACATATAAATTTTATTTTATGAAAGAAATAAACATTATATGTTATTTTTAAAATATTTAATATTTTTTCATTAATTTATTTTTGTTAATTATTAAAATAAAATATTTGAAAAAATTTTATCTTCAAACCATTCAAAATAAATTTTGCATGGTAAAGTTCAATTAAAAATAAAAATTTAAGGGTAAACTTCAATCAAACAAAAATAAAATAATAAAATTTAATATTGAGTTAAATTATATAGTAAAATTAATCCAAAAACTATATGGCGAATATTAATTAAAGTAAAATATAATAACAAATTTCATTATCCAACTATAATAAAATGAAAATTTTATCTTTTAACCCAAGGTAAAAATGTTGGCTCAAGTTCCATTCCCGTATTTGGCTTATCTTTAGTTGGAGTTAGAGGTGGCAAATGTGAATGTCGGATAGGGTTTGAGTTGAGTCAATAAAAATTTGAATTATTTTAGATTTAAATTTTCACAGATTTAAATTAAAAAATATAATTAAATTAAGTTATTTCATATTTAGATAAATTTAAGTTTAGATTATCTTTGATTAAGAGGAATTTGGTGTTTTTTTTAATTCATGATGGCATAAAGATGAGGGGAGATACTTCTATTAATTTATTATTTTTTATTTGAAAAAATAAATAGATTTGAACTTCGGTATTTGAATAAGAAGATAATTTTCATTAATCATTAAGTTAAATATTAGAATACTTTCACCTAAATTAATTTAAATATGTGAATAAGGGTTAAATTTCGATTTAAAAGTTTCTTTAGCAAGTATATCATATAAGAAATATAATAATGTTAGACATAATTATATAAGTATTATACGAATAAAATAATTAAAATACGATATAATATTAATTAATACATTTCTCAAAATCTACAATATAAGTTATTAAGATATTAAATTTTATATAAATATAAAATACTTTAAACACAAATATAATATAATAAAATACACCAATATAACATGAACACTCGAATTGTTAAATCTATATAAATATCTGCCGAAGTTTATGGTTGCTAATCATCTTTCCATAAAATTTGTAATAGCAGACCGAAGTAAATTTAGAGTTAATTTGTCATTCGGAGTCTAAAAACATGCAAGAATGTATCGGTAAATGGAAGCTTGGTCCCCCAAGTTGTGCTTTGCCTGATCATCTTTCCATGATTAGATCCTCCTGGGATTTATTAAATCAATACTACGAAAGATGGGGAACCTGATCATTTTAGCATAAAAGAGAAGTAGGTTTAATTCCAATGGGATTTATTCATTATCATTATATTTATATATATACACACACACACATGTACCACTTCCATTATCATAAAGTTAAATTAATTTTACATACTTATATAATTTTTATACGATTTATATTTTAATAAATCAATCATTAAATTTAATAATATAATTGCATTTATCATGCAAGTAAAGTTTTTAATTGATCTGATATCTCAATCATAAAGATCAAGAATATCAATCTTTTTCAATATATATTTAAGATTGAAAGTTTTTTTTACATCGAACAAATAAATAGATATTTTTAATTTATTAAAAATATCGACTTATATAATTTATGTGAACAAAATACAAAATATGAAAGTCATATTAAATAAATATAAAATGTATAAAAAATAAAATTATAAAAATATCTAAAACTGATTTAATTTTATATTAACGTAAATGAATCATCTTTTATATTATACATATATCTATATTCTATTTTTACATTTTGAATTGGTCATAATCGCCTCTTAAAAGTGTCAAATAGTTACATTTGGTTCAACGAAACATGTTTCTATTTGGACACCGTATCTGAGCACATTATAATTTTTGTTTTTTAAAACGCCGTCATCCCCAGTTACTCTATTCATGCATGCATGGCCAACAGAATAAACTACAAGGCTTTTCAGGTCAAATTTAAAGTGTAACTCTTTTGATGCATTTAATTATTTAAAAAAATTATATTTAATAATTTTAAATTTTAAATTTTAATATTTGAAATTTTTTTCTTTCTTTAAACTATAACTTTCTTGAAAAAAAAAAACACTTTCCAAGCCATTTGCACGTAAATTTGACTAATATTTGCATTCGTTTGTAAACAAACATTATAATTTGATGCTTAGTTTGTTTAGGAAATTTAAGGTTCGTTTGAATGGGCGGTGAAATTGATTTCGATGAGATTGAAAAAAGCGATGACGGTGAGATTAATTACTATTATGGTGAGATTAGATACTGGAGTAGTGAAATTAAAATTAATAATAAGTTATGTGTTTGAATTTAATTATAACGGTAGCATTACGGTAAATTATAGTGAAAAAAAATAATCATTAAAAATATTAAAATAAAATATGTTTATACATAAAAAAAACTACAAAATATTAAAATTTCATTTATGTTGAATGATAAAATATATATTAGATTTATATTTATATTAAATAATAATTAAAATATATTTATTTCAAAAAATTAAAAAATTAAAAAAATGAATAAAATAATATTTTTGCATTTTTATGTAATTACTTTTTTTTAATTAATCATATTAATTATACAATATTAAAATATATATTTATTATATACTAATATAATTTATTTTTATTATATTAAATAAAAAAGTTAAATACAAAGACAAAACTGTTCCTGCACTAATGAATAACCCTCGCACTAAAGAGCTGTCAATCCATTGAAGCTTCAAGCTCCAGCGCAGAAATGGAGCACCAATACAGTAAAAGCATGCTCACTTCATCGGAGAAAGATGTTGAACTCGTTTACAAAAACACCAAATGCGGCCCGATTGGGGCCACAAACGAAGCCTTAATGTTGAACTTGTTTTACAAGCAATGGTCAATTCATTGTTAGAAAGTTGAGATTAATAATAATAAATAAATCCTTTCCCATTGATTATCACTTTCATGATTGCCAATCAATCATCCAGTCATTAGATATTTTTTCAGATTCTTCCAAATTAGATGTTCACAAAGGAACAGTAGCCAATTAATGTTATCCGTGTATGCTTTGATGACGTTAGATTATTGGTCATTTGACACCGACGATAAATAAGCAACTAAGCTACCAGTAAGTCCTTTTTTTTTTCCTCTTAATTTTGACTAAGCATGTTTTTGATTGATCCAATTTATATTAAATTATATTTGAGTAAAAAATTTTGTAATTTAAATCAATTTGACATGAAATTATTATTTATTTAATTAAAAATATTTTATTTATATTTAATAATAAAAATATTTTTTTAATATTTTTTAAATATTAAAATGAGTATATCGATTGGATTTATATAAAAAATTTAAAAAACTTTTAAAACATGATTTGACTTAATTAATAAATAAATTTATTTTTAAAATTTATTTTTTTAAAAAAATTTAAATATATTATTTTGATGTTAAAAAGAAAAAAAAAACCCTCTTAAAGTCGTTTAAAACGAGGTCAAGTTACAAAATAATAATAATAATAATAATAAGGGTCGGTGGGAATAAGAAAATTTTGATGAATTAGTTGGTTACTTGGTTGAACACGTTTTAAGTATTTTAAATATGTGCACCTGACTAAAATTAATTCTACATTTAATATGAAAAGGTCGCCTTAAGTATATTACTCGGGAGAAAGACTTTCCTAACTCCTAAGTTCACATCCATCCGCCTGGCCGTGTGGGGGAGACAGAATTCTGTACCAATTGAATTACCATCGCGGTGGTAAAGCCGGAATGCTGGGCAGTAACTTTCTACTCGTCAAACCGGAAAAAAACACGTGGCTGCTACGAGGATCGCACGAATGGGGCCTCAGGTTCTCCTCCACTTCGCTTAAAAAGAGGAAGATTCTTAGAAAGTGAGAGTCCCTCGAATTGGCAACGTCACGAGACCCCACTTCGCGGCCACCACCAACACCACCACTTACACGTTCGCCTAGACCAAGGCTGTATGATTAAGTTATTACTTAATAACGGAGTTAATATTTTTTATTTAAATTTAATTATAAAAATATATAAATATTAAAATAAATTATATTTAAATATTTAAAAATAAATAATAAATAATATTTTTTTATTAATATGGGTGTTTTTATAAAGATAAATAGTTTTGAAATTTTCAAAAATATAAAAAAAATTAAAATACCAAAATACTTATGATATTACATTTATGTTTTATCACTTTCAATTATATTTTAAAGTCTTTTGGTAAAAAGAGTGACTGAATTGACTTGTGATATCAAACTCAATCACTCATTTTATATTAATAAAGATTAATATAAAAAATAATATTTTAATATATAATTATAATTTATCTCACTCACAAAGTGGGTGAAAAATATGTATTTTTAAAATATTATATTTTAAAAAAGAATATTAAATTAAAAATAATTGAATTTTTTATGAGTAAATACTTTTAAAAATATTAAAATATAATTACAAATTAAAAAGCGATTAATAGTTTTTATTTAGATAGTTATTTTTGTAACGAATAGTTGTGAGTAGTTTTTTTGTAGATAATTATTTTTTTAATAGATAGTTTTTATTTAAAGTAAAAGACCTAAACATCTTTAAATTCATTTTAGTAGTATGATTTTAATTTTAATTTTTATATGAACTTTTTTAAATACCAACTTTGTCAATCTCATTATAATAAGTGTAGATATAGATGAGTTAAAAGTGATTTTTCGATGGTCTCTTGCTCCGCCCAATCGAAACCTAAAGAAGATTAAAATTTTCGAACTACAATTCAATAAAACCTATAAATAAGGCTATCTTCAAACGGTGCCATGGTCCTCCATTTTCTACCGAAGTTTATAAAATTGTTGGCTTTGCTTCACTTTTTTTCCCTCTCAAATAAAAGAAAAACACTTATGTTTCGATTTCTTTTTACACAAAAAGGAAAAAAAAAACGAAGTTAAATTTTTTTTAGTTTCACACTGAATTTCACATTTGAAAACGAGCTATTTTCTAGAGATGCACATGTTTACCTGTATTTATAGTTATTGGCGAGGATGTGGAGTCAAATGTGACGTGACTAAAAAAGTGTGATTTGTGGAGTTTTGGAATGCAAGGTGCCATCACCAAGAAAGTATGGGGATGAGTTAGGTTTATAAATGTTCATGGGTCGGACAGCTTAGTTGGCCTGGCAAATTTCAGTCTTAGCTTTTATTTTTATATTTTTGATTAATTTGGTTTGACCTAAAATAGTATTTTTATTTAAATTTAATTATAAAATATATAAATATTAATATAAAAATAATTTTTAAATAAAATAAATAATAATTTGAGCTTAATGGGCTGGATAGGTAAAACTAAATTTAAGCTTAAACTTAAAATTTTAAAATTTTTTCAAATCGTGACTAAATCTGATCTACCCATTGGACACCCGTAGTTAGGCATTGTGGCAAATAACAAGAGAGAAATGGATTGCTAGGACAAAATTGAATGTTGTACAAAGAGGTGACAAACTCTCTGGCCCGACTTAAAAATTATCCATTACTAAATAGGAATTGCACAAAGTTTTGATTTAAACTAATTGGTCAAAAAAAAAAATCGATGTTTCAAATTTCAAAAATCTAAAAACAGACGTTGAGATGAAGCCTTGGCAATATTATGGTGGAATGACACCTTTGAGTTGCAAAAAGCCCTTAAAAGTCTCGGGTGGAATGATCCCTTCGGCATTGTAATAGGATGCTATCAACGTGGTGAGGAAGGTTATAGCAGCTTTCAATAATATTACTCGGATCCAGGTATTAGTGTTGATACAAGTATATGCTGGACACAAATATGTTTAAAATTTTAAGTTTTTTATATGATTGAAAGGTCATATCTCATTTTACTTGTCCGTATATGTGTCGGACATAGGTATTTTAAGAAAAATAAAAGGTCGGAGTAATATAAGTTTTAAAGTGTATCTAGCGAGAACCCAAAAGTTTATACTCATGAATCCAACATCAAAAGTTCCAAATGAACCAGTGAGGTCATTTGTGTTCGAATAGATGAACTTCAATTGTAGTACATAAAACATTTCATTTGGATTCACTCCACTTAGAAAGTTGGTTGTATAGTTCAATTATATTCTAGATTGGTGCAAAGACTTAACTAGAGGGGATTTCACCAAAAAGGGAGTTATGTAGCCCAAGTGAATCCACCTAAGGCCACTTTGACATGAAAATTTTGTCAAAGACATTTATCATTTAGAATAATGGTATTTGAGTTGGCCACACAATTTCCAAGCATTTGATGTATGTCACCACTGAAAATTGCAGCCACTGAGGCTTTTGGTAATAGTTTTGAGTGTTGGCTATGGTAGCCAGCTCGTGAAAGACATAGGTGAATGGGGATATGGGGATATGCATATTTCATGCCTGGTGGGCTAAACTTTCAAAGTAAAGGTAAGCGAAGGCATCGAGCTAGATAGCACAGCAAATGAGCAGTAGTGGTCATATTTAACATACCTAGAGAAGGCACGGTAGGAGACACAAGCATTTTTTGTTCACAGATTGAGTCGTGGAGGGAGCTGAATCAGTTTACAACCATTGCTTTTGAGTCAGATTTTCACGGATGGCTTCAATTGTCGATGGTTTTCTCGGTTGATGAAGGGATCCGCAACTGAAGGAGCGTATGGTAGCGAAGGTGGATAGGTAGGAACAAGTCAAGTAGAATTTATAATCACAAAACAAGAGTGAGAGGAGGCATACTCCGATGCTTAAATCAACCAAGACCTATTAAAGAAGAAGAGCTAGAGAGAAACGAGTGATGAAAAATGTGATTTCTTCATTTTTTTTCTAACCTCGTGCATTTTATATTTGTGCCGAGAAGCTGAGTCTTGCTGTGGTGCCTTACCTCGTTTAACTTGCATGCAACATAAAATGGTCAAGTTAGTTATAATAAGTATAATTGTCTGTGGGTTGGGTTATCCTCGGTCGAACTTTGGACATAACTTTTTTTAATTCGATTATTTTTAATTATTTAATAATAAAAAATATTTTTATTTAAATTTAATTATAAAATATATAAATATTAATATAAAAATAATTTTTTATTTTTTATTAATTTATGAATAATAATTTAAAATTTTAAATCAAACTCAACTCTAATCTAAATAAGAAATATGAAAAATTTTCGGATAACAATTTAATCTTACCCATGAAAACCTCTGGGCCGACTGTGTGGTGTTCTGATTCTATGACCTCTTGGGCTTACTTGTTAGTTGGGCTGCGCCCAAAAATGTCCTGATATATCAAAATAAAGTAATACTATGTGCAAGGTTAAAATTGTAAAATGACATTGTCACAATTTTTTTTCCATTCCGTGCGAAAGATTTCGTAAGTTGGTACTTTCCAAGAAAATAAACTTTAAATTATTAAAAAAGTGAAAACAAAAAATTAATTACAAAAAAAAATATTACTAAAATTATAATTATCATTTTACTCTTATTTTATATACACGTTTATAACTATTTTCCTATCTCATATAAATAATGGGGGGTTGATTCTATTGACAAGAGAATCGATTCTCCACTTATTATATATAATATATGCTATTTATATATTATATATAAATTATATATATTATAAATATTATTTTAAAACAATCAAATATTAAAAAATAAAAATTTTTTAATATAAAAATATTATATTAAAATTTGAATTTATAGAAAATATTATATTAAATCTCACATTATAAAATAATTTCGAATTATATTAAATCTTAAATTATTATATAAAAAATAAAAATATTTTCTATTAAATTTCTAATTACTAGTTAAAAATCATAAAAATTTAAAAATATTTTATATTAAATTTTAAATTATTTTTTAAAATTAAAAATAATATTTATTATACATATTATGCATAATATTTGGGGGGTTGGTTCCCTTATAAGGGACACGACCCCTCACATATTATATATAAATTATGTATAATATATATTATATAATACATATACAATATAATTATTATATATAATAAAAAAAATATTTTATATTAAATCTTGAAATATTATTTAAAAATAATAAAAAATATTATCATAATTTAATATATAACTTACTATAACTGAATGTATAAATTCTTATAATTGAATATATATATGATTAAAATTGATATATTTAATTTCAATATATATACTGATATATGTTCCAATATGTGAAGTGTCGGTCCCTATACAAGGAAAATCGACCCAATATATATTATATATAAATTATATATATTAAAAATATTATTTCAAAATAATAAATGGTTAAAAGTATTATATATTAAATCCTGAAATATTATTAAAAATAATAAAAATAAAAATATAATCGTAATTGAATATACAGGTAATCATAACTAAATATACAACTGACTGTAACTAAATGTACAGATACCTATAATTGAATGTACAAATGACTAAAACTGTTAATATACATTGATATATGTTTCACTATGTGGAGGGTCTATTCTTACACAAGGGGAACCAACTCCAAATATATATATTATATATAAATTAATAATTCTATTTAAAAATAATAAAGTAATAAAATATTTTATATTAAATCTTTATTACTATTTAAAAAATAAAAAATATAATCATAACTAAATGTACAGGTGATTATAATTAAATATACAGGTAACCATAGCTGAATGTACAAATCACTAAAACTAATATATTTAATTTCAATATATCTATATATATATTGATATATATTCTAACATATAGAGGGTCGATTTCTATGGGAACTAACCCCAAATATATATTAGATATAAGTTATATATATTAAAGATATTATTTAAAAATAATAAAAGATTTTTAATATAAAATATTTTTATTTTTTTGAAATAGCAATTAAATTTTAAATAATAATTTAAAATTTAATATAAAATATTTTATAATATTTTATTATTTTTAAATAATATTTTTAATGTATATAATTCATATATAATCTATTTTTGGGGACAGTTCCCTTTTTATAAGAACCAACCCTTAATATATTAGAATATATATCAATATATTAGAATTAAATATATTAGAATTTTATTATTTTTAAATAGTTGTTCAAATTTAATATAAAATATTTATTTTTTATTTTTATTAATTTTAAATAGTAGTTTAAGATTTAATATAAAATATTTTTTATTTTTTATTATCTTTTAAATTTTAATTGAGATTTAATATAAAACATTTTTTATTTTTAAATAATAAATCAGAATTTAATATAATATATTTTTATATTAAATTATTTTTAAATAGTAATTATTTTGAATAATAATTTAAAATTTATTACAAAATATTTTTTAATTCTATTTATATATATATATATATATAAATGAGGGAGGTTAAAATCAAATAAAAAATAAAAAAATAAAAAAATAATTACAATTTTTTTTTATAATTTTAATAATATAATTTTTAATTAATTTTTTCGTTCTTATTTTTTTAATAATGTAAAGTCTACATTATTTTTTTTGAAAGTTTTTGTATTTTTGTCCGTTACAGTTTCTAAAAAATATCTTTATTGCGGTAATTCTCACTATTAAGTACAAAAAAGTCAATGCTGAAAGCAAGAGCTTACCATTTGCAGGGGCCAAACCAAGAGGAAGACGATCGCGATGGAAACTGAAAGCAGCAGCGGCTCAACTTCAGAGTCGGAGACCATGATACTCCACAATGCAGTGATAGTCACCATGGACTCCGACAGCCGAGTCTTTGGAAACGGGGCCCTGGTCATCCAGAAAGACAAAATCAAAGCCATCGGTCTATCTCCAGAAATTCTTCAACAATTCTCCGCTCTAGCTCACCACGTCGTTGACCTCCGGGGCCAGATCTTGCTTCCTGGTAGTCCTTTCATTGCTTACCATTACTGTTCATTTATCAGAAATCTAGAAGAAATTGATCGTTTTTTTTGGGGGGGGGGTTTGCTAATATAGGATTCGTCAATACACACGTGCACACTTCGCAGCAGCTGGGGAGAGGAATAGCCGACGACGTCGATTTAATGACGTGGTTACACCATCGGATTTGGCCGTACGAGTCCAACATGACAGAAGAAGATTCATACGTCTCCACTTTACTCTGTGGAATCGAACTTATTCACTCCGGTGTAAGCATTTTTTTTTTTGTTTGGATTAGTTTTTCTTATTGAATTCTACTTAATTTCATGCTCATATTTTTCCTGGATTTTTTGGATTTTGGTGGTAATTTTTTGAAACAGGTCACGTGCTTTGCTGAAGCGGGAGGACAGCACGTGACCGGAATGGCAAGAGCCGTTGAGTTGCTGGGATTGCGAGCCTGCTTAACGGAATCAATCATGGACTCCGGTGAGGGTTTACCGGCATCTTGGGGGATTCGAACCACAGATGAATGTCTTCAGGTTTGGGCCTAATTTGATTACGATTTCATGTTCAACCATTGATGTTTTATTGTTTTCAAAGTTCAAACATTGCTGTTGAATGACCAAAGCTCTTGATTTGGTACAGTCTCAAAAGAAGCTTTATGAGAAGCACCATAATACAGCGGATGGCCGTATAAGGATATGGCTTGGAATTAGGCAAGTTATGAACTCAACTGATCAATTACTGCTCGAAACCAGAGATGCTGCTAGAGAATTAAAAACCGGCATCCATATGGTACTTAAACATCTTTGTTGCTATCTATCTTTGTTTCTGCTGTGCAAAGCACAGGCCGAACATGGATGTTGGAGGGAGGTTTGTTTGTTTTTAAGGTATATTCGGCTGATCTTCCGGTGTTTAGCATGTTGCAGAGATACCCTATGAGAATCAAGTTGTGATGGATACCCGGAGCGTTGATCATGGGACGGTTACATTTTTGGACAAGATAGACTTCTTGCAAAACAACTTATTGGCAGCTCATACAGTTTGCGTGAACGATATGGAGGTTAGCTGCTGCCATACTTATGTGTTACATTGAAATACAATTCATTTGCAATGCATGATTTCTTATCATTTTACCACATTATGTGCTGAATTGAAGTTGACTAAGGTTGATTTTTTGGTAATTGGTAAGTACAAGCCGCGTCTGCATATTGTATTTCCCGTCTGTGGCTCATTCTTGTTTGTTGTTTTCTTATATTAAGCATGTTTTTCGTCAGATTGGTTTTCTTTCAAGAGCTGGGGTCAAAGTATCTCACTGTCCTGCTTCTGCTATGCGAATGCTTGGATTTGCACGTATAAGGGAGATGCTTGATGCTGGCATCACTGTCTCCTTGGGCACGGATGGGGCACCATCTAATAATAGAATGAGCATTGGTTGGTTGGACTTCTGAATTCTGGATTCTTCCCGCATTTTTCTGCATATTTGAAAATACCATTGTGCTCAGTAGGTTTCTGTGATTTTGTAGTACTGGAACAAGGTTTCCCTTTTCTAGAATCCCAAAAATTTATTGTATTTGCACTCGTTTCATCAGTCAAAATGTGTTGGGGTAGACATTACTTGCGAAATTTGCAAAATCATAAGCATAAGGGGACCAAGTGTTAGCATTTATAGTCTGCTTCTTGGAGCCTTGTTGTATAACAGATAAAATGATTTTACTGCCATCTCAGTCATATCTGTAAAACTTTGTCAATTACAATTTCTCTTAACAGTTTGAATTTCCTCCTTGCAGTTGATGAGATGTACCTAGCCTCTCTGATTAACAAAGGACGGGAAGTGTATACAAGGGGACCAATTGATCCCACAGCCCTCCCTGCTGAAACAGTTCTCAAAATGGTAACAGTTAATGGTGCAAAATCGGTACTCTGGGACAATGAAATAGGGTCACTTGAGATTGGGAAAAAGGTCAGCCTATTTAGGTTTCCTTTGGTTTGTGCTTCTTGTTATTTTCTTTTTCAATAGTTGCACAAAGCAAAAGGGTAAAAACAATATAATAATTGATTTAAGATGGACAAATAATTAAAATTTAATACTAAAATATAACATAATTAGTCTATGGAAAAGTAGAATCATGCATTTTGTCATATAAAAAAATTTGTATAATGTTTTGTGTAATCTTTGAAATTATTTTATTTACTCTTTTATCTGAATAAACTTTTTGCTTTTTTACTTTTTTGGAAATATCAAAATCGCCAACCAAACCAAGCCGTAGTTTGTTGTTTTTGTCCATTCATAATTCATATGGTAAACTTTCCTGAAATTCAAGGAGTTCTTTTCAATTCTCTTGTTCCTCATTTTATGCAGCATTTCTCCCCCATGACTTTCTCTTTTATGGTAATTCATAATAAAATGAAACAAATCATACTGGTTAGGACTCATGGAATGCAATTCAGAAACTGTAGAAGGAATGGTACAAAATATTCTTACTAGATTATCTCATATAAATTTCTCGTTGAAATATTAACTAACTTCTATGTTTCTCAGACTTAGGGGTAAGTGTTAGATATAGGTATATGTTCGATACAGGTATGCTCAATTTTTTCAAAGTTTTTTCATATATTTGGAGGGTCCAACCCCCGTACTCATGTTTGAATCGGACACGGATGTTAAACATAGGTATTTCAAGAAAAATAAAGAGTTGGAGTAACATAGCATAACAGCATGTTTAGTTCATTGTAGTAGCTATTCTATTACGGTCTGATTTGGCGTCCTATGTCCATTTAGCAGAATAGCTGAATCCGGCCTTATTTTGCCTAAGGTCGGAATTGTTGTTTCGTACCTCCCTCACTGAATGACTATGCTGACCTTAGGCGGAATACAAAATTGCTCTAGGGGATCCGAATCCCTTTTGTTGAGGATTTGAATTCCATAGTGTTTCATTCCACTAAACCAAACTACTGCTGTAGCTATTCTATTTCATTCCAGCTCTATTCCATTTTCCTATAATAGCTATTCCATTACTGCTCTATTCTATTCCAATGAATCAAATATACCGTAAATACATAAATTGAATTTCATGAAGTTACAATCCTCTCATGTATCTCTTAAGTTAGTGACCAACTAATACCATTTTGAAAAATTTTTTCACTATTAAGCTGAGTCTCCATTTTCTTCACAATGTGTCAGAAAATTCAAACTAACTGCTCTTTGTGTTACTTATTTGGTAGGCTGACATAGTTGTTGTCAATCCTTTCTCATGGTCTATGGTTCCTCTTCATGACTGGTAAGAAATCATTCTTAATTAAAAAAAAAAAATCATTTTATTGGTTGATTTCTGATTGTACTCAATGAAAAAGGGGGGAAAAATCTAAAGCTTTCACATTGCTATAAGATGAAAGAATTACTTGTGCCCAATTATTTGTTTTGTAAGATTCTTGATTTTTTTTTTTTTTAAGTTGCATGCTAGCCTCTGAACTGATTTTTGTTGATGATGAAACTTTGCCTTTAATGTTTTCAGTATCTCCAATCTTGTATATTGCATGCGAACTGAGAATATCATCTCCGTAATGTGCAATGGTCAGTGGATTATGAGAGATAAGGAGATTTTAAATGTGGATGAGGTATTTTATTTTCCATTTTTTCCCTCAATTTCTTCTTATTGTTGTTTGCTAGTTTATCTATATATACATACAGAATACATCTAGTGTTCTTGCATCTATCTGAGTTCATTCCAACAGTTCCTTTTTTGACAGCTGATTAATTATGCATATGCATAGGAAGCTATGTTGATTTGATTTTTCATTTTTTTTCAAATACCCATATCCAACGAATATTTGGACATGGACATGACACTTCAAAAACTCTTCAAATACATTGAAGAAATTTAAAAAAAACTAAAAATATTCACGTCGAATATGTACCTATATCCGACACTTACATCTAAGTACTAACAAAGCTGAGAAGTGGTTGATAATGGCTTTTATGGTGTCATATTTCAGTTAAATTTCTCATGCTTGGCATTCAAATCTAAAAGTTTAAGCAGATGCAATTACTGAAGTAGGGTAAACAGATGAAATTTTATACCAAGTTGCATGTAAATCTTCTTTGCCTGAAATTATCACGCCTAAGTGAAAAAGTTTCACAAGCATCTTCCTAAATGCAAATGGTTTGACTGTTCAGGAGGAAGTTATATCATCAGCAAGACAAGCCTCAAGCAAACTTTTGAGAAGAGCAGGTATCAAAATACCAAGCAGAATGAATGTCCTCTGATTTGTCAGATTAGCAAGCAAGTCCCGGTGATGTCATCTGGAACTTAAAGTATGCTCCGACGGAATGCCTTTCAACTTTTGGTTAATCATATGGAGAACCATGTTCAACAAAGAGGTGATCTGATCTGTATACTCTAAAATATTTGTAAATAATATGTTCGAACAAACTCCCAGATGTGTTTGAAAGCTTATGATCCAAGTACCTTTATATGACTAAATAACAGTGCTCGGGTTTTCGCAGGATGAGCCGTCAGTATTAATCTTTTCCGTATCAAACTCAGGAATAGTGTTCGCAACAGGGCGGGGCGGGGCCATTTTTTTTCTTGCCCTGACCTCGACCCGACCTTTATACACATTTACCCGAACTCACTCCGAACCTAATTTTAATGACGAATTTAGCCCCCGACCTTGAGTCTTCTTGCCCCGGAATTTTCACTTTATATTATATTAGCTTTTATATGACTAAACAAAATAAATGTGATAAAAGTCTTGTACAAATTAAGAAGCCAAAACCAAAATATATAAAAAGATAGTTATAAAATTGGAGGGGTGGGATTTTATTCATCATTTCTAAGTACGAGGGTGGTTTTTATTTAAAACTGTCCTCAACTCAAACCCGAAACTTTTATTAGAAAAATCAACTCGCTCTGAATCCGATTTTAAAACAGAATGCCCTTACACAGTTAGGTCGGATTAAAAAGATATAGGTTATTTTGCCATCCTTACTCAGGTAGACTCCTACACACCATGCTTATAGCAACTAGCTTGTTATTTTTAGAAAAGCAACTTGTCTCTTCAAGCAAAGCCAAAACAAAATGAAGCCATCTTGTGGGCACTAACTGCAGTCAATCAAAGTAAATGTCAGTTGTAAATATCAATAACAATAAAAGTTAAAATTGTAAAATAAAAATTATAGTTACATTTTAATAGTTTTTTAAATCTTGCTCTATATTTTTTGTTCTAGGAAGAGGATAGCCTAGAATTTAATGCTACATTCATTGAAAGATAAGCAAAAATTAAGCGGACATTTAACATCTCATTGCCTTCCATACAATGACATACTTTAGCATCAAAGATTAATGAAGTTGGAAAGACGACCGGTATCAGCAAGATGCGGGTTCATCCAAAAGTATAAAGGTGCAAAAAGAAAGAGATTTGGTACTTAGCCATCTCTCGTACATAATTATTATAGCTGATGATCCGAGCAAAATAGCGAGCGTCTGCAAGAGAATTCACTTAGCAAACATCAAACACTTCCAGTTTCAAGTGTATGATCAAGTGCAATGATTTCTAACCCACATGGAAGTAAAGCAATGCAGTGTAACATAAATAGCAGCAAGAATAAGGGGCTATAATCCAACAAGGTAAAATATTCTCCTTTATTATCCTAACTTTATTAGAAACTAAATCCATATAATATGATATATATATATATATATATATTTTACTTTAAATTGTAAAACTAATTAAGATTTATATCAAAATTAAAGAAAGTAAAAGAATAAAGTCAATGGAGAGTGTAGAATTTGTGAATCTAACAAGTAAATTTAAATTATAGTCTATCAAAAACTAACATATCATATATATATATATATATATATATATAATAACATATCTTTTGTTTGCATAAGTTGGGTGTTAAGTATTAACATATTTCTTTTTTTAAAAAATAGCTTCAGATGTTAACAACTAATTTTTAAAAATTAGGAAAGAAACTTTGAAATTGAGTACTAAAATAAGGGTCAAATTGTATTTTAATTCAATTTTCAATTTAATATTAAAAAAATATTTATTTTTTATTAAAATATTTATTTTATTAAATATATTAACTATTTAAATTAATATTATTAATAAAATACTGACGTGATAATTATCATATAATTAAAATTTGACGGAAGGGTCATGTTTAGATTTTTTTCACAATTAGAACTAGCGTGGGAGGACTCATTCGTCACACACACACACACACACACATATTTATATATAGAGAAAGGGGAACCAGATGATTCTCCATAATTTCAACCCTTCATTTTGGTATCATTTTCCCCCATCTCTTAGTCACCAAAAACCTTGTAAAACTCTCAAACTCACTCTTATCAGTTAGCTCAAACCTTCATCTCCAGATTATACAATGGCAGCTCCTTTCGCAACCCTGGTATTTCCCCTAAGTCTTTTAACTTATCTCCATCGATTTCCTCTCGTCCTTTTTTTTTAAAAAAAAAAACTTTTTCGTTTCTTTGCATTCAAATGTGGGTCTGCTTTCAGGTCCAAGAAGCATTTCAAAGAATCAAACGCTTAGCCCAACATGTAATGCCCTGAAGCTTCCTGGGAAAGTCTCAGTTTCTTGGAACATCTCATCTTCATCTTCTTCCAGCTTCTTCTCTGGGTCCTTTCGTCTTCTCCCTCTTAATTCATCCCAGACGAATTCCTGTGTTCTCCGCCATGTCCGGCCCAGTGCTGAGGTTAGGGCTTTCCCCTACTAGTACTAAATTATAAATTATAAATTATATAAAATCATTGGTAATAAAGTATTGAATATTTTTCTGAGGGTGTAGGTAGCACCTATACAATCAAAAGTAACTCACAAAGTATATTTCGATATAAGCATCGGAAGTCCAGTGGGTAAACTTGCCGGAAGAATTGTGATTGGATTGTACGGGGATGACGTGCCCCAGACTGCTGAGAATTTCCGTGCTCTATGCACAGGTTGTAAAATTGTTTTCCTTGTTGACAATTTTGAAACTATTGTAGTAATTTGGTTTGACAATTTAATTTTCAATTTTGTCTATTCTTGTTTTAGGCGAGAAGGGGTTTGGGTATAAAGGTTCAACGTTCCATCGTGTCATTAAAGATTTCATGATTCAAGGAGGGGATTTTGATAAAGGAAATGTGAGTGTTCATACTCATTAGCTTTTTCATGGTTTATAGCATGATTGAGTATGCCTTTGTTGAAAATTCGAAGCCACTTTACTTCTCCTGTTAATACTATAGAAGCTTGCAAATCACATTTGTAGTATTAGTGGCATCCGAGGCCAATAATGGTGCAATGAATTCAGAATAATTAGTGTTTTTAAAATCGGCCTTTACTTTCTCTATCATATTGAAAACTGTAGACAAAAAGGAAATTTTTTAGACTCATTACTTAGTCCGGCAAGCTTAAGCTCCATGTTTCATGTAGATAAGTTATTCTGCCTTTACTCTGTAATTTGACGTTGTGAAGGGCCTACATCTTCTTTTATCAATTAGACAATTAGGCAGGCTATCTGTGGTGCCGTGCAGTTAGAGATTTATATTAACAGTCCATCAGCATGCTATCACTTAGAATAAATCTACAAAAGATGGAGCTCTTGGAATCTATTGGGATGATCCTAAATATATTTGTAGGCTAGTTCACCTTAAGGGCAATTGCAAATCCATTATAGTGAACTTAGGCTCTGTTAGTAATGGTAACTTCAGGGCTTAGATGTATGACTTTCTACATGATACCAATTCTTTTTTTTTAATTAGATTTTAGTTTTTTCTTTTTCCATTCTTGGAGTCAGTCACATGGAATATGCTTTTTCTTAATCCATTTTCATCGTTATTTTAGATTGAATGGCAGATTCTTTGAAAATTATTATTGGCATCTGCCAAGAAAGTGTCCTTTCAGTTGTGCCTGCTGTCGTCTTTTGTAATGGGGCATTATTGTACGAGCTTCCAAGTAGATCCAGCGTGTAGGCATTTATCAACTTCCAAATGCTCAATTATAAAGCAATGACTTTTGAAATTTTTTACAGGGAACTGGAGGCAAAAGTATATATGGTCGTACCTTCAAAGATGAAAACTTCAAGTGTAAGTTGATTGTTATTTTTGCACCAATTTAGAAGTGAAATTATGGCACTTCCTTGCTTTAGCAAGATTGTGATGAAGGAGGATTCTTTTTCAGGATAGTTGAAATTATTAAGTTATTAACTTGTGATACTTATTCCCTTTCATCGAAGATGTGACCAGCAATCTCTGGCTATCCTGTATGCTGTTAATCAAACTTTAGTTTGTCAGGAATTAGTGTACAATGCTTCCAAATTTCTGTCGTCTGGTTGTCTTTTAAACTGCCTTTAATGCAAACTTACTGCATATTTCTGATGCGTAGAATGTCCTGCAGTATTCCATACTGGACCAGGAGTTGTTAGTATGGCAAATGCTGGCCCCAACACCAATGGCAGCCAATTTTTCATTTGCACTGTCAAGGTATGTTGATTCCTCGTTCTGATAAACATGATTGCTACAGTACCATACGGTGTTTGTTTTTGGGTTTAACGTTATCATCATAGTTTCACAGAGAGAGAGAGAGAGAGAGAGAGAGAGAACAGGTGAGACAAAATAACAAAAGAATTTTCTGTTATTCTTTCACCTCACGCTGGCTGGTTGCCCATTTGGCTTTAAATTTTTATTGAAAGTGCCATTATTATACCCTCTGGCATTACTTGTATCGTTTGACTGTTTTCGTTGACAAAATTGTCAGAAAGACTTGACATTTTGCTGGCCAGCACAAAATCAAATAGATTTTTGCTAATAGATCATCGTCTTGTTTATTGTGGTCATGCGTAAGTGCTGCTGGTGTCTCATGTGTGGAAATTGAATTCTCTGTCTGTAAATCCCATTATAAATATTACATTTTACAGCAGACTTTCTTTGTCATTTCAGTAATGTTGAATACTAAACTATCTCTCAATGTATCAATTATGTACATACTGTAACCAACATCTGATATTTACTTAGAATAAATTAGTCATATTTACGTTTCAAATGATGTTTTATTTTGGCTGCTGTCACCGTTCCCTCAACTTTTGTGGGTTGATTCCCTCGAGTGGAAATGGAACTGTTTGACTAATTGCATCAAGTTATTGTGCTTGCATGCATGTACAATGCTTGCTTGTTGGCTTTACGTCGATTATCTATCATATGCAGGCCACAATAAAGAAGAGCTATTTTCAATGCTTTCTTTTGGCTATCTATTTCGATTAGCAATTATGTATAGCTGCTCTGACTACAGGCATTATCATTCCAATGTTAATATGTGTATTCATACCCTTGAAAAATTGCAGACAGCATGGCTAGATTAAAGGCATGTCGTATTTGGGCAGGTTTTGGAAGGCATGGATATTGTTAAGCTTATCGAATCACAAGAGACAGATAGAGGAGACTGTCCTAGAAAGAAGGTGGTTATCAGTGACTGTGGTGAGCTTCCAATATCGGAAGCCTGATTCTGTTCCATCTTTAACCTTTTCCTGAAAACTAGTGTACCCAATTTAAAAGCTCTAGTTTAAATCAATTTTGATTTCCTGAAGAAGGGGTTTTCTCTATCTCTTATGTGAAATACAAGGAACCAAGACTCAATTTTAAATTGATTGGAAATTTACCATCTAGTCAAACATATCGAAAACTATTGAGCTTCCTTTAAAGTTGATCTTTGTAAATGGATCGGGTTGCAATGGTTTGAGTCTATGTTGCTCCGACTTTTCATTTTTCTTGAAGTAAGCAATGTCCAACACCTAGTCTGATGCATATCCAGACATAAGTATGGGGATATGATCTTTCGAGGACCCTTCAAATATATGAAAATCTTGGGAAAAAAGTTGAACATATGTGTTAGACACCTGCCTGTATTTGATACTAACATTCAAATCTAAGTAACACAGGTTAGAGCCATTTGGATAGTGGAATGGACAAAAGCTATCCCTGAAACTAAATCAATTGCTGGAGTATTCAGGTTAGATTCTTGTTGATACTGCAATGTATTATTTTGTTTCATTTAGCTCAGAAGGTATGATGGGTTTGAATGGCAATGGCTCACTTAGAGACCTGAAATAATTGAACTCAATTGCTTGATTAAGATTGGGCAGAATAGGTTAAATGGAATTTTTATTTTACACACAAGCCCTAACCATTTTCCTCCCCCCCACCCCCTCTTCAAAGGGGTCATCTAATTGCTGATCTTGAGTATTCCAGCCTTGAAACTGCTTGTTGAAATTGGGAATTGGAAAATTTAGCTTTTGAACATAAAAAATGAATTTTTGGGTAGCTTTCTTCTCTTCCATTTGCAGTCTAGAGTACGCTGTAAAGCATGAGATATGTCTATTATAAGACAACAAAGTTCTCTAACGAACCATGTCTACCAAGCCTTGAATGAAACTGTCTGTAGATGTGGCGTATTAGGAACCTAGTCTTCTGTTACCCTCTTTGATGGAGTAGATATTTTGTGCATTCGTATTGTATAATTATATCATATTTAAAATTTTAATGTATTCATATTATATAATCATATCGAATTTAAAATTTTTAAATTTATTTTTTTTTAATTTATCTATTTATATCATATAATTATATTATATTTAACAGTATCAAATTTACTTTTTTACAAAGATCTAAGACCATGTTTGGTACGTACTTGAATATGCATGGCCTGTTTGTTTAACGGGCTTGGTCTAACTTCGCACTCTCCCTGCAGGGCGATTTTGCCCCACAATTTTGCACACCTTGACGGTGGGGGTGGGGGGTGTTTCATTTCCCGTTACAAACTCCCAGCGACTTCAAAATAAATAAATAAATAAAAATAATGCAAGGCTACTAGTTTTATATTAGAATTGTCCGTAGGTTAGATCACGATTTGAAATTTAAAATTATTTTTGTCATGTCAAATTCAAAAACTCATTTAATTTCATTGTACATTAAAACATTATTTTTATAATTAATTTTAAATAAAAATATTCAAACAGGGTTGAATTCACTAAAATTTTATGCAAGATTTAACTCATACAGTTCTTTGAACAAGTCTATTTTACTTTTACTCTGTCTAAACCTTTTTATTTTAATTTTTTAGGTAATTGCATTAAAATAGATTAAACCATTATGATCATGAAAATTTGTCTTTTCAAATATACGATCATGAAAAGAAATTTTCTTATTAACTATCATATCCGAACCCTCGAGTTATGCTCTTTCAACATTTCCCAGAAGTTGAGTAAACCTAAGAATTAGGGTAGCTCAGTTGTTGCTCTTCACGCAGTAAGGCACCTTCAGCTATCTTGAATTACCTGTGTTGTGCGCCAAACAATCCATAAAATTGTATTATGGCGTCTACACGCTGCGTTTCGTCATATGCAAGCTTCACTACCTTGAATTAAAATATGTTAGCAGCAAAAATTATCATGCACATTGTATCTAGATCAGTCCATAGACCGATTTGGATTGAATTCAAGTCGAGCCTAAGTATCATATAAAAAAGTTTTGTAATTGTCCTAGCTCGACTTAACTTAAAATATGGTAAAATTTTTATGTCCGGGCTTGCATAAGTCCCTCCAAATTTTTACATAAAAGAATGATATCTCTTAAAAAATTATCGATCTTTCTTTAAAAAAAATCAATTAATTTTAAAAAGAATCAATTCCTCTAAAAAATTTAAATAATTTATAGTATAATAAGTCAAAATCGAGTAGGATCTAAACAAATAGGCTTATTATTTTTATCTAAGTTCGTTCTTTAAAATTTAATATTTTTATATAAATTCTTCGAAATATCAAATTAGCTTTCAAATTAACCCAAAAAAAAAAAAAACAATTGATGGGATTTAGAAGCAAAAAAAGATGGGAAAAGAAAAAGGCAAAGGTAAATTATCAATATCCTTAATTAATGTAGACAAGGGTATTCATATTAGAGTTCACTTAATAAGCACCCATTTAAGTCTATTATTTTTTAAAAAAAAATTTACATCTAATTAATTATTTTTATAAAATTTAAAAAATATTGTAATAATTAACTGGCTATAAACACACATAAACATTTGCCTTAATATTATTGTAATGGGAAAAATCAGTCTTCACGTCGGGAGACTTTGACCAAACATCACATTTCCATCAGTGGATACTTTGGGATTAAGCCTAACCTTAAGTTCATTAGATGGACATGTCATCGGCGTGCACATCACAATAAACAAGTCAATCACTGTAAAGATGCTCCCGCCAACTGACACTCCATCCACAGGAAATAAAGCTCAATAAATAAGGGTAACATAATTTTTCCGTAACACAATTTGCATACGGCACACCTTTTTGGACCAACCCAAAGAACAGTACTGTCTACGAACTCAATTTGTGAGTGGTGACAAAAGGGTCATATCGCAAGTGTTTGGCCGCAGTTAGACACGATGGTTGCCAAAGCCCCCTTTCATTTTCACCAACAGAATCATTGTCTATGTCTGTTGAGAATTCTTCACTGTTATTCTTATATTTTATTTTTAAAAAAAATATTTATATTTGATATTTTATGTTTAATATATATTTAAATATATACATGAAAAATCATAAAAAAATTAAATATACCCATGCAAGATATATACTAATATTTAACACTTAGTTCTCCGTTAACATAGATTCAATCCATAGACTCAATCCACCTTCTTCTGCTTGAAGGCCTTAATCCCATCCCAGGTCACCTCAAAAGCAATCCAATGAACTGTTAATTTGTAATATACGTCTAAAAGAATCAGAGATTTTGAAGCTTTTCAAGTCAGGAAAAAAGAAAGTGATTATATGTATTTACAGTACTCTTCAAGACCATGAGATGGGAAATAGGGAAATATATTTACATTGAGCTTTACAAGCTGAAATGGCAAAAGTCTAGTTACCTGGTTCAAGATCTACACAGGGTTGGACTAAAAAACTTTTGAAATGTATTTCTGAGGCACGACCCTACGGTTAAAAAGCCAAAACTAAATCAACATTTACATAAACTCAGAAGAATTTACCTAATGAACTTCTCAAGAACATGACTTTATCAGTCCCAGGTTGTAAAGAAGCTTTTCCGATCTAGACTTGAACAGAGTTCCCAAAGAGAATATCCTACTCTCTTCTGGTGGAGATTTTGAGTAAGCTTCATCCTTCACGTGAAGTATGGTAAGGCCAATCTCTTTCCGAACTGCTTCAATTGTTTCGCTTTTCACAGGATTTCCTGATGCATCAGTCACATAGAAAGCATTGACAGCTTGGGAACCCTGGGTTGTAACCTCAGCTCGAGTGACTGAGAGACTGTTTTCTCTAAATATGCGAGTCACATCAGACAGAAGGCCAACACGGTCTTCACTACAAAGTTCCAACCTTATGCCCTGCATCACAAACAACATGCTGACATCAAAACAAAACACTAGCGAAAGGAATGCAATCTAAATTTCCCCATCCGAGTACCTCTGAAGCTCGCCTCTTAATAGCAGCCTCCAAACAATGAATTACCCTTTGTCTCTCTGCTTCAGAACTAATAGGGCAACCATCCATGTGCCTGATATAGTATTCCTATCAATCCGGAAAGTTAAACAAACGATAAATCAGATGCAAGGTATCAATATCAATGAAATCAATTATAATCCAAGCTATTGACATTCAATGAAATCAATTATAATCCAAGCTATTGACATTTAATAATATGGGATTGACTTTGACTTGTAATTAGCATAAAACAAAACAAGTCCGAAAAAATTGTATTATGACTTGAAGGCATCAGGGGCAACCTGATAAGCCTCTGGTCCTTCTGCTATGACAGTCGCATGGTATACTACATACTGCATATCTGTCAACGTGCAAACTGTATCAAAAAGTAGCTTAGGCCGATCAGGGCACCTCAAGTTCACAACAGTGTATCCTTTTTCGGCACAATTTTCCACAGTTACTAGAAGTTTGCTCCGTTCGCTTGTTGATCCACTGTTAGCATCAATCATATCATAGTCGCGATCAGCATACATCATCTGATGCAGCCTCCTGTCCTTATGCGTTGAGCCAACGGAAACAGCAGTATTAGCACTCCTCTTATCTCTATCCCCTTTCAGAACATAGAGGAGAAGCTGCTTAATCTTCGTTAGTCTTTCGGGATTGTCAATTGATGATCCGGTAGTCTCGTCAGCAATGTAAACAACCGCTGCCATTCTTGAATTATGGGTCCACACTTCAGCAGCTACCACGTTACATTTAAGGTCAGTCAGAACGGCAAAAACCTCCGAGAGCAAGCCTGGTCGGTCTCTCCCTGTCAATTCAATAGTTGTGTGCTTTAAGGCAGCTTGAACACCCACAGATCTTGTCAAGGACCGGAAACTGTATGCTCTTGGTCCAAGTTGCTGCAACATGTTGATTTAATCATCAATATAATATGGAATTCACAAGACTCCTTATAACATGAAGCTAAACATCATAGTACATACGGCAAACACTGCTGCTATTTTTGTCTGACAATTTTGTATCTATTTGTTGATGCACAAAATATCGGATGTTGCTCTGACTCTTTATTTTTCTAAAAGTAACTATGTCCGACACCCATGTCCAGTGTATATCTAGACAGACGGACATGGGTATGGAGATATGATCCTCCAAACTTGAGTAACATAGGTTACAAGGCTTGGCATCAAGTGATTGAAGCATGCAACCAGATAAGGACAGAGTATGTATATTTAAGCTGTATTTTCCATATTTTCAATTTGACTCACACTCTTCTTTCCATGACATTTGAACAGGAGCAAAACTCCTTAGCAATATCTTTCTCCTCTCAAAATTTTCCTCAGCCTTTTTGGTTTCTTGACGATTATGAGAATATATAAACATAGCCAGTCTGAATGCAGACAAATTAAGTCCAATTCCATGATTTAAAATTAAAAGCTGGAGTGGAGCATAAAAGGGCTGCAATCAAGCTAGAATACATAAAGCACTACCAGCATGTATGTTTACCAGTCTAGCAACTAGCACACCACTTGATTCATACGTTATTCGGACTCGGTTGTGACTTGTGAGTGTTGGATAAGGGTACGTATGTTCAATTTTTTTCTAAAGCATTTTTCATGTATTTGGAGGATCATATCCCCCTATTCATGTTAAAAAAATGTGTCGGACATGGTCTTTTAAGAAAAATAAAGAGTCGGAATAACATAGCTTGGTTCCTTGCTCTGGTAAGAATTGGAGGAGTTAACTGTTAAGTTTCTATTAAAAATAAATCTAACTGAACCCCGGTCTCAAAAGCACCACTTTAAATTGAATCTTTAACCAAATATCCATATTTTTCATGAGTTTGATAAGATAAATCAATTAAAAAGATCAATTCTAGTTTTTGCAGAGTAATTACCTGCTGAATTTTTTCAGCTACATCAACTTCAGATAGCTTATTGCCATGCTGATCCGTGACATAAAACACTGCCAAGAAACCATTTGAAGAAAACCCCCAATGAAAATCCACAGAATTTAAAAACAATTCCATCAAACAAATCCAATACAACCAGGAAGCTAACCATCCATGAACCACTCCCCATCTGAAGAAATGTAGGCTCGTCGAATTATAAGATCCAAATCCGTTAAAACCTGAACCACCTCTAGCAGACTTCCTCTCTTATTAGCACTATCAACCTGCAAAGTTTACCAAGAAAAACCAAAAATTTATCTGACAAATCCTCAACAATTCGCTTGTGAAAATAAATGGAAAAAATCTTGAAAAATTCAATCTTTGTTACCTTAATTAAAGTTGCATTTCTGCTTGTAGCATTATCAACAGTAACCCTGCAAAAAACCAACAAAAACAAAGAAAATTCTTGAAACTACCCCCCATTTCAGGCCATTTAAAAGTGAAAGTTTTTCAAGAAAATAAACAGAAAAACCAACTTTAATTACACAAAAAAAAAAAAAAAAGCACAACAAATCCACCTCCGTCCCCCCAACACAAATAGTGATGAAACGAAGAAAGAAATAGAAAAAAAAAAAACACAACAAATGAAGCTGTACCTTGGAGGGTTCATTCGAATCGCAAGCTTCTCAAACTCTTCATCCACCGTTAAAGAAGGGGACCAACAATCCATTGCAAAGATTAAAAAAAAAACAACAAGAAAGAGATGGAAGAAACAAAGAAATCAATTCAACCACAGAAGAAAGAGGTTTATATATACGTATGAAAGACGTGTCAAAATGGGTTTCTAGCAGTAGTGTTATCTTCTTCAAAAATAACAAAAAAGGGATAGAAAGAGTTTGTTGAAGAAGAGGAAGGCTTTCGATTCAGAATCAGAGTTTGGAGGGTTGTGTTTGTGATTTCGTTGGGTGGTGGTGGCTGGCTGGCTCTTCAGTTAGAGGAAGAGTTTTAGAGCGACATAACATTAAAACATTAGAACATTAACTAATAATAATCATACAAACATCATGTCACTTACACTGCACACTGACAATTGCATCAAAGACCTCATACCCGACAATTAATATATTTTTAATATATCATAACTTTTAAAATATTATATCTATCAATCATTTATATTTTATAAATTTTAAAATATTTATATATATTTATATCATATTTATATTATTTTTATATTATATTTTATTTAAATAAATTTTTATATCATATAATATATCTTGTAATCATATAAATTTATATATATAAATACATATTAAATATGATAATTTATTTTTTATTATATCATAATCATATTTAAAATATTTTATATTTATATTAATTTTAATATATTAATAAATAATATTTCATAAATTTTAAAATATTTTTTATATATTATATTATATTTAAATTATTTTTTATATATATTATATTTATATAAAAATATTTAATATTGTCATGTGTAATATGTATATCTGTTTGGACAATCTAAGTGGTGATTTGTTATTATATAACTAATTCATTATAATGAATAAATAATATTTATTATAGTACAAAAGAAAAAAAAAAAAGGAAAGGAAGAGAAAGGCAGCGCATGCTGTAATTCTAAAACGGGATGGCTGTCGCTGGCACAAAAAAAAAAAAAAAACGGCCCCACGTTGCTGTCTTCCTAACATTTGGTCGTGGCCCCCACCCCCTTATTACTGTTTTCTCTATGCTTGCGGCTGCGTTGTTTCACAAGGAAGGCGGCTCTCTCTCTCTCTCTTTCTCTCGCTCGCTTTAGGGTTGTCCTTATATTTGTTAATTTTGAATATTTTAAAATATATATATTAAGTTATATAAATAAAAAAATAATATAATATATTTAAATATATTTAATAATTAATTGCTATGTTTATATTTATTCAATTAAAATAAAATATAACATATAATATTTATGTATGAATTCATTTGTCTAATCTTTTTAATATTTTGGGATCCAAGATTTTTAATTAAGGTATTGAAGTAAAGACAAATTTATGATCTATAATATATATTTTATATAATATATAACATAAAATAATGATAATTTTATTTATTTAAATTTATAATTTTTTAAATTTATCTATATCTTAGGTTTGCTTGCTAATTAGAAAATAACTTTTTTTTGGTCTTATATTCGATTATTATCCCTAATTTTATTTTATTTAATATGGGTTAGTGTAAGTTTTTAATAAATATTTAAGTAATTATAAATAGAAACAATTTCTCTGATAAATACAAATTCCTCGTATTTATCTTGTATTACACTTTTGCTCCAATTAGAGTAGCAATGCACTTATAATCTTAGAGTAATTATCAGTATAAAGAAAATATTTTAACTGTTATTTCATAAAACGGTAAATATTGAGTAATGCTTTGTTAATTATAATTTTTTATTTTAAATAAGGTTTCTTACTTTTTTTTTCTTATAATGGTTTTGTCTTTTTTTTTTTTTGTCATTTACTGTTATAACATTTTTATATTTCATATAGATTTCAAACTATTACAAATTGAATAACTTCAAAAAAATTTGTTTGATTACAAAAGGCTTTGGCTCTTTGATAAACTGTTCTTTCTTTAATTTGGTTTCTTACTTCTAATTTGTATTAAATTTGTTTTGGTCTGTGCAGATTTTTTATGTATTATAAATTTAATAAATTTAAAAAAGAATTTATAATAAAAGTTTTTGACTATTACTTCAGTTATTTTTTAAATTATTATCAGTTAATTTATCATTTATATAAAGACAAAAATATTATTTAATAAATTAAAAAATTAAATGTGTAAAATAATGTGCAATGCATGTGATATTAAAAATTAGTAATATATAAAAACACGAATGTAGAAAACTTTTTAAATTGAAATCATTGTTCATCATTATGTTTTTAAATTGATATTGTAAATATTTTTATTAGTAATAAAATTTATTCAATTTATAAGTAAAGTTTTTAATTTTATTAAATATTTTTTATAGATTTGTTAAATAATAAATAAATAGTGTTAAGTTACTATGAACAGTCTTACGAGTTCAATTTTTTATTAATCTTAAAAATAAATAAATTTATTAATAAGTAAAAGGAAATTTATATTAAATTTCTTTATCTTCGTAATTTTAATTTTACATTAACATTAAAAATAAAAATATATATATTAATTTGATGTAATTTATAAATTGAATAATTTTACATGTTAACGTAAAATGTTATTAATATACTTTTTATTAATTTTGTTTATTTAATATGAATCAAACATTCATATGTCATGCATGTACCAATAAACACTAATAAAAAAATAAATATAAGTAAATAAATAAGGAAATGAACAGTTAAAAAAAGCTTGTTGGGATTAGAATTAATAATTTATATATTCGTAATTTTTTATTATATTCATATTATATAAAGTATTATAACTATGTTTAAAATAATGTGTATTTATATATATTTTGACATATTAATAATTTATATTATATAGATTAAATTAGTTGTATATTCTCATATGTTTGTATTATTTTTATATTATATTTTATATCAAATTTTAATTATTTTTCTGATACCATATCCCTAAATAGTATCTAAAATTATAAGTTCCACTTGAGATTTTAGTAGGTTTGACATTCTTATATTTGTGTTATTTTATGTATTTTATTATATTATAATCGTATTTAAGATATTTTATATTTATATCAATTTGATAATGCTAATAATTATATTTTAAGATTTTAAAAATATATTCATATTTTATCATATTATGCTTTAATAATTTTATATGTATATATTCGTATAATTATATTTAACAATTTTAGGATAAGCTAGTTAGGGTAGTGAAGGGCGGGTAAGGCAAGGAAGCAGCTTAGCCTCACTTATTAATTATAACCTTTAAAAATGGAGTAGGATTCTTCTGATAAGCTGGCGAAGGAAACCCTTTTGTCTTGTATTCCAGCAATTTACAAAACATCCGCTGTCTTCGCATTGGATTTTGTTTGGCTACTTGCTGAACAGAATCAATAAGCCATCTTACTCATCATCACATGTTTTTATCTATCCCCAACATTTACTTATTTACTCGTGACAAATAACAAATCCTATTAGATTTCTCAAATTTGGACGAGTCTTAGTTGATTTTTTATCGAGTCAATTTGAGTTTTTAAATTTTTAGATCGTATTTGAGTTTAAATCATTTCAGTTTCAGATCACTTGGGATTCAGATAATTTTAATTTTAAGTCAATCGAGTTTAACACTCGAATTAAATGAGTTTAGGTCATTCTGGGTTAGGGTTCACTGGGTTTTGCTTGTTGACTTTTTTTTATCAAATCAAGTTGAGTTGGGTTTGGGTTTAAGTAGTTTGGTCGGGTTTTTCTTGTTCAGGTCAAAATTGATAAATCCTATTAATCTATCAATTTGTAATATATAAATTTTAATATGTTCGTATATTTATGTTACATTTTGTGTTTTTTTATTAATTTATATTTAATGCATTAATACTATATAAATTTATACATAGCCATTGCACTAGAACATACCATCTCGTTAAAATAAAAATTATCCATATTTAATTTTTTTAAAAAAAATAATACTATAGTATAATTTAGTTCACTAATATCAATATATCAAATATAAATTTTTATATCATATTATATTTTATATCATATTTAAATAATTTTTTATATTATATTTATATTATATAATTATATCGTATTGAAATACTTGAGACCCTTTTATCTCTAATATAGAAACCGAATGTTTAGAGTCAAAATATCCTCAATTTGTTGGGTGGGAGTGGCCAATCCAATAGGATGTCTTGGAAATTCACCATTACTTTCACTTTAACTTCACCTACTACTCTAGTCTAAGTGTTTTCTTGCATTGAACACTTTGTTTTTGTGGCCAGATTTTTATAATGGTAAGAGTATGGATATCCTTATCATCCCCACTCCTTGGAGCAACACACTTTTTCAACTTTTATAAGAGATTATAGAGATCTTTTTGTCTGTGAGAGATAAGTCCAACCAACTATTTGACTTCCTTTTGCTCTTTCATTTTCCTTTAACAACTTGATGGGTGATAATGGTTGCTTTTTTACTGTTTTAAATCAATTTAGAACGTAAGTTTTAATCTAATTGATTAATATAATTATTTTTTAAAAAATTATAATTAATAAATCTAAAATTTGAATATCAAAATTTATAAATTTTTTTTCTTAGATTGATTTTTTTATTTTTTTTAAAATTAAAAATAATAAAATAAATTAATTTAAAATCAAAGACTAAAAAAAAGTATCTACGTCTTGAGATAAATTAGATAACAACGTATTTAGACCAAATTTTTTGGGCAAGTTGTCAATTTCTAAGTTGTAGTTACATTTTATAAGGTAAAATAAGTGCTTATCAAACTTGTCAATGTTTGAATCCGAGCTTAGTTGATATGATTCATACATCTACTTTTAAAGAATGACATTCAATAAATTTAAAATTCAGATCTTAACATATATTATTTTTTTAATTTTAAAACTACGGTCTCCATTATAAAAAAAAAAAAAGCTTTTCAATGTTTAAGAGTGTACTTATTATACAATGGGGACTTACTAGATCTGAATTCAACGTCCTCTTTTTTTTTTTCCAACTATTTTGTAGTCAAGAGATTCGGATACAAATTTATTTACGACATCTAATATTTGTATTACAAAAAGGAGAAAGGAAAGGAGCAATCTGACATTAAAATTAAAAGGCAGTGGTAGGTCCTCATCTTATGGTTACCTCCATGCTCAATAAACCAAGTGGAGATCCAACCTTGCGAAGAGTCAAAATCTGACTTGATTGGCTGATCCTAACCACCCACCAGATCTTTGCAGTGTCCAATAAGGAAATTGCAAAAGGCCTTTTTCTGGTTGGTCAAACAAATGATACTATTATTAACGCAAGAGCAGCCAACAGCAACACATGGTTGAATGAATGAATGAACGTGATACCCGCACTTAACTTATAAAGCATCATCTATTTTAACTTAAAAATTTTATAATTTTATCTTATAAATAACATTTTACAAGTATGAATTTGAGCCAACATCTAAGTTTTTTTTTATAGCAAACATAATGTTAAACGAATAAAATATTTTAATTTTTATATTTGAAATTATACTTTAACAATTTTAACTGAAAAGCTAAGAAAATATAACTTTTGTGGTTTCAAAACTAATTTTTTAGTGAAATAATTTTATTATTCTCGTATTATTAAATTTTTATTATATTAAATATATATTTAATATTTCGACTACTCAATACTTTTTTACAGTAATACAAAATATTTAAAAATTTTTAAATTACCTTTTTATCATATTTTTTAAATATTTTTTTAACTAAAACATTTTCAAACAAAAATACCAAGCTGAGCTTGAGTCGATGATGCATATCTCATTGCAACAGCTTGTCTCTGCGTTGTACATGATAGCTGCTCACATGGAGGTGGAATGCAGGGACCAGAAAGACTTTGGTGTTGGTTTCATTGTCTGGGCACTTTGGGAACGATTCACATGCAAAACTGTGTCCAAATAAATGAAAGCAGCCTTTCAGCTCTGCCCCCCAAAAATTGCAGACGAAGAAATGAAAGGTTGTTGGTATTTTCTTCACTTTGGGCTTTTAAGCATTTTGATGAGTAATTTCAGTTTATCTTTGTCCCTTTTTTCTAAGCCATGTGACGAGAATATTTTAAAACTCTAATAGCAAATTGGGGATTGGAGGATCAGATCATCAGAATCAGATCACAAATTTACGAAGGGAAAGGGAGACAACATCTCCGTACCATTTAAGTAAAAGTTTTGTTAAGACCCTGTTTCGGAAAAACTAGCGCATGTGATCGGGGGATCTTTTCCACACATGATGCATAAAGTCATAAATACCGACTAGCCAGTTTGTGCTATTCATATTGAATTGAGGTTAAACAAAAGTTTTTATAATTTAAATTGATTAGATTTAAAATATGATTTAAGTAATAAAAATTATATAAATTTAATTATAAATATTACTAAAATTTTTAATTTTTATATTATTTTAAATAATGAAATAAATTTTTATATTAAGTTAGACTCGATCCATCAGTAAGTTTATGTATAAAAATAAGATAAGCATTTTTTAATGGGATTAGAATTTTTCTATGGAATAAAATAGGATTTTTTTTAATGAGAAATTATGTGTTAAGAAGCAGAGGTGACCTGTTAATTTATATATTTGTGTTAAATTTATGTATTTTATTTTATTATAATTATTTTTAAAATATTTTATATTTATATAACTTTTAATAAGCTAATAATTTATACTATACAGATTTTGAAACATATATTCGTACTGTATATTAAATACTTTATATGTATCATATTTTTCTAAGTATGTTTAAAATTATCATGTCGTAACCAAGTGAATTCAAGGATATAGAGATTTAGCATTTAGGTTAATTGGATGAATTTGAATTAATTTTTGGTTAAAGTCATTTTTGGATTTGAATGCATTCGAATTTGAACCATTTTGATTTTAAGCATTTTAGGTTTTATCCAATTTTCAATTAAGATACTTTTGGCTCAAATCATTTTGAATTATGATTATTTCAAATTCCTCCCATCTCATATTCAAAAGAATTTCTGATTATTTTGGAATTTATATAATTTATATAAATTCTTTTATATAACTAAAAAAAAATCAATTTTTCTATTTACATAAATTTAAGATAAAATGAGATAGAAATATTAAGGTAAAAATTTTTATAAATTGATAAATATTTATAAAATATAAATTATATTAGTATAGTTTTATTTTTACATTATCTATCAATATTTTTGTATGTTTAATTATACATAATTAATCTAATGTTAATAATATTTTTTTTAATGTATAAGGATAATAAATTAATTTTATTTAAATACAAAGTATTTTTTATATGTGTAAATATAAGGTATTTAAAATTTAAATTTTATTTAAGAAAAAATTATCATTTATTATTTTTACACATCTTTAAAAAATTTATATAATTATAATTCGGACATTTTCCATTATAAATTTGCATTTTTATGGGTATGGGTTTTGAATCAAAATGGTTTTGGGTAGTTATTATGTTGTATTATATAATTATTTTATATTTGATTTTTTAAAATTCAATTTTTTTTTTAATTTTGATTAAATTGGATAGGTTAAAAATCTGATCTCTAACTAATTTGAATAATTTTTCGAACTCAATCAGATTTTTATTCAAATTTGCGTAAGATTTAATAATTCATATATTTATATTATATTTATATTATTTTTAAATATTATAATCGTATTTAAATTACCCTAAGTAGGTGAAAGAAAAAATATAACGGGATAGTTTTTTTATATGTGAATATTTTTAAAAATAATGTTAATTAAATATTTAAATTTTATATTAAATGATATTTTTCTTCTTATTTATAAATCTACTATAATCTAATTTACATTTTGGTATTTTGCCAATTGAATTGGTGCACTTGATTTTGTAATAGTAAATTCGATCAACGACTTTGTTAATAATATATATTTAATAATATATATTTAAATATAAATTTTGACGTATTAATATTTTATATTTTATAAATTTTAATATATTTATATATTCATATATATTATATATCATATCATACTTTTATATTTTATTTTAATTATTTTTTTCTTGCATGAGATTTGAACTTTAATAATTGGGGTCCAACATACTCGAAACTTTTAGCTGGAATCGGATAAAACAGCAAAATAGAAGACCCAACCAAAATAGCTAAAAACCATGTTATTTGATGGATTTTCTTTTCTGGTTCCGTTGAATCCATCTCTCTTTCGAGTTTCCGTACGATGAAACCACATTATTATTATTATTATTATTGTTATTATTAGATCTTCACACAAACAATATGAGATGAAGAAAATAATTTAAAAAAATTATGTATTTTTTAAAATATTTAAAAAAATCATTTAATGAGTAAATAGTTTTAAAATAAATAAAAAAATTATAATAGTAAAAATGTAACTTACTTTATTAAGAGATAGGGTAATTTTTTAGAAAACTATTTTCTACAAAATTAAAATACACAAAATCTTTAAAATTATATTATTATTTTATTTTAATTTTTTTCAACTAAGTTGGTGTTATTTGAATCAGTGATACCAGACTCATTCAGAGACTTTATAAATGTATAGATTATTATTATTATTATTATTATTATTATTATCACGTCCACAAAATAGGTGAAAATAGTTTTAAAATATTATATTTAAAAAATAATAAATTAAAAATATGTGTGAGTAATTATATTTTAAAAAATTAAAAGATATTAAAATAATGATAATTGTTGCGTACACCAATAATAGAATTTTTTTAAGTCTACAAACGAAGTTAAAAGATTACCACTTATATTTATTTATTATATTATTTTTTAAATATATAATAAAAATATATAGTAATGTTTTAACACTAATTTTTAATTAAAAAATTTCATCATTCGTGTATCTGATAATTATTTTTTAATATTTTTAATTTTTTTAAAAAAATATAATTACTCACCCGTATTTTTAATTTATTACTTTTGAATATACAAAGCAGCAGAAATGCAGTGTAAAGTTGAGGACCATCAGTGGTTTTAGATTGGATCCACTTCATGCTGACCTGGTCCAAAAGTGAGTGGACCACGCATCAACCTGCCCGGTTCCTATCATGGATCCACCAGCACCAATTTTCTGAGGGTTATCTATCATCCTC
Organism: Adansonia rubrostipa; assembly: GCA_038381775.1. NCBI lineage: Eukaryota > Viridiplantae > Streptophyta > Magnoliopsida > Malvales > Malvaceae > Adansonia > Adansonia rubrostipa. Next base: position 5,751,211 of record JBBYHM010000002.1, on the reverse strand, counting down.
CAACCTATTGACATTTCCTTTAAACAAGAGATGACAAAACAAAAACCAAAAAGTACATATATTAGTTGGTTAAATTTTTTCACATGTTCATGTTTTGTTGTCATTATTAATATTTGGAATTAAAGGATGTAATTTGAATTTCAAATTTAGTATAGGGTAATGTAATAAAATATTCATAGTTATGAAAATCGTAATAATCAAATTTTTCAATAATTTCGGTCCGCATAAACAGTTGCAGTTTCAGTCAACAAAATGACTTAATAGGTGAGAAATAAAAGTTTGAAAGCTTGAGACTCAGATTTTAAATTATTGTTGAGGGCTTATATATATATATATATATATATATACAGACCTTTTTCAATCAAGGGTAGAGATCACCAAAGTTCACTTGCTATTTTCTAACCCAAATAGCCAACACTCATAAGAAATTCCAATGTAACAAAATTGAAGTTTTCCATCAATCCTATATTTTAGGCAAGTATTCCCTTTTCATATCTTTAGTAAAGAATCAAGACATTTTTTCAAGTATGCCTAGATCAAAGAGATCTTTTATTTAAGAATTTGACTCATTTATAAACTCTTTACTAAAATTTTTATTTTATTTTTTTAGTTTATTGATACCAATTTACAATTCATTAGAAAACACTTGTTTTTGTTGTGTGAAACAATGTATATTTTTTGTATTACTTATCTTGCTAAACTAGCTGCATACTTAAAAGATTTTAATACATCCAATTTCAATATATTAGCTTTATCGACCCAAAAATTATATGTATTCATGGATCAAACTACTTGCTCGAGTCTAAAAACTTGTTCAATATTTAATAAATTTGATAAAAAAAATTAAGCCCGAAACAATAGATTTGACAAAAAAAAAAAAAAAAAGACCAAATCTTAACTCCAAAATTAAAAATCCACACCTGACTTGTTTTCCAATTATATAATGTATGATTGAGAACTTTATTCTTTCAGCAAATTGATGATATCCAGCAAATGTAAGAACGCAAAATCATATTTTAAATAGAACAGAGGGACAATCCATCTGTTCCTTGTTCATTACATTTGTTTTACACAACTTGCATGGTCCTAAGCTAATTTGGCCACCGTATTGAAATAAAGACGTAATAAATTTCTTAAGCTAAACCTCATAAAGGTATTAAAATTCTATGTCAACGGCAATGTTGAAAATGTAGGCCTCACTGGCTGATACCAAGATCACCCCACCGAACATTGTATTTGGCAGCAAGATAATGAGCCCCGACCGGGCCTCGGCTTCCATATGGGTAGTATTCCGGTATAATTTTTTTCTCTTCCAGCTCCGCCAAAACCGGTGTGAAGAGTGCCCAGGCTGCATCTAGCTCATCGCTTCGAATAAACAGCCTCCTCTCACCTTCAATCGCGTCCAGCAGAAGCCTCTCGTACGCATCTGGGATCTCTTTTGAATATCTACACCCAATATGCCAATAAGTTAAATGTAGTTAAATTAATAATAAAGAAATGCAAAACCTGCATGAACTTCTGGATCAACATCTTTGAACGGTAAAGAGCAACTACGTATGGTATTTCATCTATATAATGAACGATATGGATATTGTATAGCTAGAAACAGTGGAAAGTTGAAAAAGCAATTTTAAAGTTGACCTTGCAGCATAATGAAGGTTTAGGTTACTGTGGTCCAATCTCATCCCCAATCCTGGCACTTTGTTATTGATCTTCAAATAAATAGCTTCATCTGGCTGCACTCGAATGACAAGCTCATTCGTAGCTTGATCAAGATCAATTCCAAAATTTCGGTTATATAAATTGCCAGGTACATGCCGAAACTGTACCCTTATCTCTGCCCTGGATGTGAAAGAAATCTCAGCAACATGCATGTATTAAATGACTCCAAAGCTACAGATAGAACTGTTACAAATCCAAATTTCTTCATCAATGTCATTTACCTCTTATTGTGTAATGCTTTGCCGGCTTTCATTAGAAAGGGCACCCCATCCCATCTTGCATTGTCTATGAACAGTGCAGCCGCGGCAAAAGTTGGGGTCAAGCTATCATTGGGCACAGTCTTGTCATCGGTGTAGGCAGGGTAAGTAACTCCTCCTTTAGTGTGGCTCTTGTACTGTCCTATAACTACATCTTCAAGTCGCAACGGCCTCATTGACCGCAGTACCTTAACCTGTCACCCAGCAAGCAGTTTAGTCAATACATGCATTAAGAGAGAGACAAGATCATGCTATTACCTCTTAAAGTTGCCCACATCAGGTTACCTTTTCATTTCTTATATCCTCAGCATCCAAACTTACGGGGGTTTCCATAGCAAAGAGAGCAAGTATTTGAAGTAGATGATTCTGCATTATGTCTCTAATTATTCCGTAATGGTCAAAATACCTAGATAACCAACAACGGAAGCAAAGCGTCACAAGTCTTACACAGTTTTAGCTAAATAGTAAAAATCATAAAAGATGGAAGACTACCCTCCGCGTCCTTCAGTTCCGAAATCTTCAGAAAATATCAGCTGTACATTTCTGATATACTGCCTTGACCACAAGGGTTCAAAAATAAGATTGGAGAACCGGAGAACAGATAGATTTTCCACAAGTTCCTTTCCCAGATAATGGTCTATCCTGTAGAAAGAATATCAACCCGATCAGATTGCAGATCAAATTATTTGCATAACAAAGCACGAAAATGGGCTGGAAAACTCCACCTGAATATTTGATCCTCAGTTAGGTACTGCTTCAGAGCTTTTGTCAGTGCAGCAGAAGATTCAGAGTCACGACCGAAAGGTTTCTCAACAATGACCCTGGTCCAACCATTACCAGATGAAGCTGACAAGCTCGCACATTTTACAGCGTCAATGAAAATATTTGGAGGGATAGACAGATAAAAGAGGCGATTAGAAACCCTCCCACCCTGCACGAGCGGTTTCACATCATCAAACAGAACTGAATTGTCAAATTCCAAAAAGAATGTTTAAAATAATTTTCAACAAAAGAAAAATGAATAATAGGGTACAAGCAGATTCTCCTACTCTACTAGATTTTAAAGAAGAAAAAGAACACTTATACATGTAAAATACTTATTGCAACTCCATACCTAGATTACACTAGCTATATAAAGAGTCTGCCTTTAGGGAAACTTACGATGAAACTATTTTTACAAGCTTAACTATATAACAATTCTCCAGTCATCCATTCCCGGAAAAAGATTAGAGGTAAATCATGGATAGTTATTGCTCAACTATGGATACTGCCTATGCAGAAGTACCATAGTTATTTAATAGAATCAATGTGAGAATACTTCAAATTATCCAATTCACAAAGTAAGCTTAAGCTTGAGAAAGTGTTGAACTGCTTTGGCACAAATTCAACTCATCTGTAAAAATGGAGAAATAGGTGAAATATTATGCACAATGCATCACTGAACAATGTTGGTCGAAACTCTCAATATCCCACCAACACATTCAATTGAACAAAGATCGCGTCAGCAAGCTAGCATTCGCTCACCCCCCCCCCCCAACCACCTGAAATGGTATGAAAATCCGGTTAACTGGAGCAAAACGTCATTACCTCATGCTCCTTGAGCTTTTTGTCCAGCTGTGCAAAACCTTCCGCAGAATCATACTGACCAGAGTGGTAGAAACATCTTTTAAGAAATTGGTCCATCTTTTCGCCACAGTTCTCCCTGGATTTACGTATCACACCCATTTTAGTGTTATAAGCAATTGAAAGACACAATCGAAAATACGCTTTTGGCTGCACGCAAACTTCAAGCGGCAAACAAAAAGATGGAATATAGTTCACCTTTTATCAATTCTACAGGTAAGGGTCTTGCTCACCATATTCCTTAGTTCTGCATCAGTCATCTTACTCCTTGCATAACCATAGACCGTAAAGTGCTGCAATAAAATAACCCACATTCCAGACGTAAATTAAGTGACATCATTCATCAGATTAAAGTTTCAAGCAGTTTAGTAGGCAATACTAAAGTGACACTTTCGGAACGAAACAAAGGGGAATTAACCTTTGGGAGACAGTCTTCATAATAAAGTGCAAAAAGTGCAGGGAATATCTTCTTTTTTGCAAGATCACCAGAAGCTCCAACCACTGTAATACTGACAGTTGACTCATTTTCATTGATATCAAAACCTGCTTTCTCATCCCATTCCTTTGAAGATGTAACTGACAACAAATTATCTTTCAATTTCTCAATAGGAGTTTCTTTGTCCACCGGGGACACTTTTGTAGCCACTGCACCTATACATAAAAACCGCTTATATATATGTATACAAATATAAGATTTAAACTCAAAAATGAAGTTTATAACTTTGCTCATGTAAGAAAAAAAATCTAAATCAGCCATGCTTTGGATTTAAGCTAATTAATAGTCAAGTTAAGGATTTTTCTCAAATCCGAAACAGAATAACAATTTCCCAGAATTGAAAATTCCGTCGAACATCCTGCATGTATTCCCTTGTTTCAGAATATATATATATATATATATATATATATATATATATACACATATATATCTCTCTGTGTTTGTGTGTAAAACAAATTGAAAATCCATCAAAACCAAAAGAACCCAGAAATTAGAAACAATAAAATAATGGGAGGAAGATTATACAAAATAAAAACAAGCTAACTAACCATCTTGCCTGATGACAGCATTTTGATGGGTATTTCCTGCAGATTGAAGAAAGACCTTAGCTTTGGCTCGAACAGACAATCTCGGAAATGTAGAGAAAGCAAACCGTTGGTTTTGCCTTCCATTTATTGATGAAGAATACGAATATGAATATGAACGGCAATGCCTTGCAGAAAAGGTTGCCATCTCTATTAAAAACTCTTGTAATTTTATAAGCTGCTATTTATTGAAATTTGTCTTTCAATCGAGAAAAGAAAACGAGAAGTAAAAGAATGAAAGAGCGGAGTTGGAGATTGAAAGGGAAACAGGAAAGGTTAAGACAACTTCGGAGACGTCGAGGGCTAAGACCCTTGAGATCTCCGAAAGGGTACTTGAAAAGGTTTTTTTAGTTTTGCCTAACGATTCTTCTCAGATATAGAAAAGAGAGGACAAATCGCAATTTGTTACCTTTTTAATTCTGGTTGTTGGGTTAATCAAGCTATTATTCCAAATAAATAAAATTCTTATTATTAGCAGTTGTAGGCTGGATTATCAAATGGGCCAAGTCCAACTTTTTATTGCTTTTGGGCTAAGAAATAGTGACTCTTTTAATGGGCTATTACTGTTTTTAATCTACAAACTTGGCTGTTCAATATAAAATCCTTTCTAAATTCAAGACTTATGCGATTAATTTATGCCGTCATTTTTTATTAATGGTATCTAACAAATTTAGATCAAATTTTAAAACTTATAATTTCTTCTCATATCTCTAAGTTTTAACTTTTCTTTGCAAAACATATGTATATATTAAAGCTCATTTTATAAAAGATTTAATACAAGTGATTAAAAATCAATTTTGATAATGCAATCGGGCAACGTCTGTGGTGCAATCACTAAATTTGAAACCAAACACAATGTTGAGCAAAAATAAAATCTATATCATATAAAAGTATTTGTGTTGTTTTTTAATCTTTGAATAATCATCACTAATTGTATTTGTGTTATTTTTTTAATGTTATAATTGTATTCGAGGTATTATATATACAAATTCGTATTATTTTGTGGTATTTTTTATGTTATATTTATAATTAAGGTATTATATATATAAATTTTGATAATATATCGATTTTAATATATTTATGCATACATATTATGTTATTGTTATTTTTTCATGTTGTATAATAATTTATTTATTGTTGTAGTCATATCATATCCAAAACCATTGCATAGCATAAATAGAAAGTTATCCTCTCAAGTATTTGAACAATTGAGGGGACAATTGCTAGCTAAGTATGACAAGCAATTATTAGGTTTTTTGTTTTTTAAAAAATAGAATGAGTTGTATTTGTGTTATTTTTTTAGCGTTACAATCATATGTAGGATATCATATATATAAAATTTAAATTTATGGAATTACATATTTTTTCTTGTTATAATTGTATTAAGTGAAAGCTACAAGCACAATTAGGTTATCTCATACTTTTACAATTAAGCACAATGTATTAAATGAGAAAACACTTATTGAGATCTAGAAGAAGTTAAAAAAAGCCACTAACTAATCGTTTGTGCTTATAATAAACTTATACGTATTGAGAACGGAAAAAGGAGATCATCTACATGATCATATTAATGAGTTTAACTAATTAGTTTATCAATTATTGGATATAAGAGAAGAACTAAGTGACGAAGAGCAAACAATTGCTTTATTAACTTCATTGTCATAATCTTATAGATCATTGGTGAGATTATTTTTGGATGACAAAAATACCATCAGATGATGTAACCGTTGTCCGATGAGAGGATCAGAGGATCCATAAAGGGGATCATGCCAACAAAAATGGAAGCACACTAGCTATGATCAGATATCAAAGAGGAAGGAACACTTCCTGTAGTAGAAGTGCACATTGAGGAAAGTCTAGAGAGAAAGATTATGATGATCTTAGCTGCCACTACTAGAAAAACAGGGCACATTTAGTCCCAATATCCACAAATGCGAGAAGACTTAAAGAGTTTAAAGCTACTAAAAAGGAATGTGAAGATTAAGGCTGATGTAGTTGAAATTAGTTATAATGCTGATGTGCTTTATGTAAAAGGCAATGATTATGTTGAGAATCATTCTAAATGGGTGTTAGATTCTACTGTCGATGTGCATGTCTATAAGGATCAATCCATTTTTACTACTTTGCAACAGGATGGAGATTTTGGTTGCACGGAAAAAACATAAGTTGAAACCTAAAGGCATGGGAAAAGTTTACCTAAAACACCACAATGGTAAAGTTCATGATATTCCCAATGTAAGGCATATGATTACTACCAATGTTAACATTGTTTCATTAGAAGATATGACATTGTAGAAGGCCAAGTAAGTAGGAATTGAGAAGATGTACAAAGTTTACAAGAGATATTGATTCATTTTAAAAAGCAAAAAAGGCAAGAAGAAAATTTGTTATTTAAAAGGATACTCCACAAAGAGAATGTTTAAAGGCAACAGAGCAAAGAAGACTGAGAAAAGAGTTCAATTTTTAGACAAGATTGAGGTAATTGAAGACTTTGACTCAAGGGAGGATTTGTTAAGCATACTGAGTCCAAGTCTCACATGGAGTAACTTGGTTGAGCCAGGGGGAGTGCACGCTTATAAATAGGAGCCTTGGCCTTTATAAAGCTACACCATTTGTTAGAGAAAGCCTATACACTAAGAGAGGTTGTATTAGGGCTTTTTGGGGAGTGAGTTATATTATTTGTAAGAAAGCTTTGTAGTTTTATTTATGCAAAAGTTACAATTATTAATATCTTTATTAGTAAAGTAATTTTATCCCGTTTAGGATCATAAAGGTAGGTCAGAGAGACTGAACCATCTTGAATTTTGTGTTGTTGTAACCTTTTGTAATACATATGCAATGTTGGAATTTATTTTGTATAAAAGAAACCGTAGTTTAGGGATAAGAGAGAGATTGTAGATGCTATAATTCAAACTCTAGACTTGTGTGATGCCACTTTCTACGGATGGTAAATAAACCAATTGAGCTCTGGATTCATGTTGGAAGCTTTTTTGAAGCTTATGGCAGAACCTCTTGTTGTACTTGTACACATATATAGCCTTTCGGTATCACAATTAGCCACTAAGGGTGTTGGACTTTATATGAGCTAAGTCTACAAAGATTATTATCTAATTATCTAATTAATATTAAAGTGATATTATCTAGCAAATCTTGTTTTAAGATAAATGACTCTAGTAATAAGAGTTTAAATTAATTAAATTTTACTTTAGTATCTAATTAAAATTTTGACTTTTTGATAGTAAGATATAATAGATCCTTAATCTAGTTTATATATTACATGTGAAATCATTTCAAAATAATTATTTATTTGTATGTTACAAAAACAAAACTATTTTTCTTGATCTAGGAGACGCTTGATGTGCATAACTAGTCAACACTTAAATAAAGGAGTAAATTTGACAAATTAAGGACTTTGGCATATATCTTGGCATAGAGTCTTGCTAAGAGGGACAATGGTCTCAAATCGATTAGTCAAAGATTTGGATTGAGATTTATAAAGTAAGAATCATTCTTTTTCTATTAAAGTGTTTTTTTTTTTTAAGGATAAAGTCTTGAAAATAATCTATACACTGTTTCAAAATAGATAATATTTTATAACGAACATAGTTCAATAATCTTTATATCAACAAACTGATTTGAGTTCCTTCATTGGCAATGCGCACTTAAATTGGTCCAGCGGAGGGGAGGGGACCAATACTTTGACGTTTGGTACCAAAAAGGAAAACCGCAGTATCGTCTCTCCTTTTTAGTGTCCCAACCAAAAAATAATTGAATTCCCTTATTTTTCTTTGCCGGCCATATTATGCAATGCAACTCTTAGGTGCTAAGGAAGGAATTTCAACCCTTGGATCGTCAATAGTCAAGCCCAAACCCAAAGAGGCAAAATCAAATAAAAACTCACCAATACCGCCTTCCAAAAAGCAAATATTCTCCTTCCATTTCAACACCAATAAAGAAGGAATAATTATCATCCCACTCTTTCTTTTTTTCCTCATATATATATATATATAATTTTATTATTATAAGCACCAAGCTTACTTAAAGTATGAAACTAGTAGATTTCTATTAAATTAATTAACCTGTATGCCCTTCTTCAAAATGATTAATTACTTTGCTTTGGAGATAAAATTAGGTAATGAATATCCATTGGAACTTTTTTTTTTCCTTTTTTGTTAAGTTATAAGTACATGAAGAAATTTTCATTGTTACAATCAAATAAATATATTTATTTATCATCATATTACATTTATAGAATAATTTAATAAACAAACAAATCAATAATAAAATTGAATTAAACCCATATACAAATTTCTAAAGTACATGCTCATGCTGGTATAGGTTTTATATTTATATCAATTTTTATATGTTTATAATTTATATTCGTATATTTCATCGTATCATAATCATATTTAAGTTTTTTTTTTATATTTACATCAATTTTGATACGTTTATAACTCATATTATATAGATTTTAAGAATATATTCGTGTCATATCGTGTCGTATTTTTTTTTACTTTATGCTTTTCATATTAATATAATCATGTCAAATATTACTAGGTCCGCATGCATATTGTAATTGCTTTCTTTCACAAATGGTTCTGATCAACACTGATTCATTGAACCTGCGTTGCATATGGATTGTAGATAGATTTGTTCAAGAACAGTATATTCGATTTGATTCGAAATAGGTCAAATTTATGTATATATATTTTTTCAAGTCGATCTACATTACTGTTAAATTAATAAAAAATATTTAAATTTAATTATAAAATATATAATTATTAATATAAAAATAATTTTTTTAATATTTTAAAATATTTAATAATAAAACAAGTTGAGTCAAGAAAATAAACCTATGTAAAAGGTTTGAGAAAATTCAAATTGCGGTCCGACGAACCCATACATACCTGTAATTATAGGGAAATCAAAGTAAGACTGTTAAGATATTTAATGAAAAATAGAAATCAAAGAAAGCTAGAGATATATTTACCTAAAAATAACTCGCCCACTGACTGAACCACAAATCCACCAGCTTCGTGTACCCAGTGACCTTCGAAATCGAAAATAATTGAGATCTGCTTTACAACCCATATACCACTTGCAGCTACATGCAATAGTTAATTACCCTCAGACAAAAACTTATTCTACTTCAAATTTTTATATCTTAAATTGTTTCTGGTTTTATCCTTTTCATTTGTTTTCAATTAAATGTTTAATATAATATCATAATTTAAATTTTATTACGTTAATTTTGTATATTATTATTTTTTTGTTATCTCTTTTGAGTTTGATGATGATTTGTCAAAGTAATGTCATCTCACATTGGTTATTAAATCTTGAATTACCTTTGACGTAGATTCAAATTAAGCTTCTTCATTTATTGTCAATTAATTTTGAGTTTTATGCTTTCCAATATCCTATATTCAAAATTTCTTTTAATTAACGTTTCATTATTACATATAAAAACTGAAACCATATATATATATATATATATATATAGGGTTTTTTCATATAAGTCCAGAGATTAAGTTACTCGTTCGATCTATCAAGTTCAACTTGCGTTGGTTAGGACTTGAAAAAGATTTTTCTGAATTCAAATTAAGTAGATTCGTTTGAATTACTATTTAATAATAATAAATAATATATATTTAATAGTATAAGAAACAATGAAACAAGTTTCGGACTAACTTGGACCTAAAAGAATTTAAAATTTTTAAATCATTATCTAACCTAACGCGGCCCATAGACGGATCTAAGTCTATGTCAACGGCAACCGATTTTTTTTTTTTTTAACTAATTGAATTGCTTGGTGACACAACTCTTAACACAATTATTCATGCAATTTTCTTTTTAACTTCATTAAGACACACGTGCTACTTACGGCTTCAATTATAGAAGGAAAAATGTAAAATAAAATAAAATAACATATGCAAAATATAAACTAAAGCATGCAAACCGTAACTTTCCCTTCTCTTCAAGCGCATGCGCATGCAAAATGCAATGCAATGCAATGCATGCATCCTTGGCAAAAGCATTCTGAGTGCATCAATGTCACTTTCTTAGTTCTAAGTGCTAACCCCTTTTTGCTTCTCACTTTGGATGAATTGATGATGATTAACCAATGAAAAACGTTGCAGGAAGAGAATAATGAGTTACTTTTACTATTAGTTGAAAACAATATGCGTCGATCAAGTTATATTTATTGTAATTATGAATATATTGAATATTATCATTATCAAGTACGATAAATATAAATTATAAAATCGATAATAAAAAAATTTAAAATTATAAAATAATAATCGTAATATTATATTTATAATTACTATTTAAATCCCGAATAATATTGAAAACCAAGAGTTAACCCAAAAGAAGAAGCACCCAAATTATAAATGTCACACGTTCTTAACCTGCCCTAGCATTTTCATAAAGTAAGCCTCTAATGGAAAAAGCAAAAAAAAAAAAAAAAATTGGTAGAATCTTTTGAATACCAACAAAATATCCTCCTTTTTCTCCACTATATTAACTCAATGTTGCCACCCTGCTCCATGTTCAGTCAGATGTGAGTTTTCTAACTCAACCCTTTTTAGTTAAATCCCCTCAGACTTCCTTCCTAGGTTATCTTCTTCCATAGCTTTCTCAAAATTCTCTACGATATATATGGATTCAATTAAGGGAAAGAAGGTTCAAGCAATGAAGAAGTATAGGAAAATTCAGTTTCTTCCCAACAACGTCCTCTTTCATTTGCTTGCTGGATTAACTTGTAGTTTGTATTTCTCAAATCCTTTCTGGCTCCCTTCACTGTGTTCATCCATGAAGCAGTTTTTGCTGATCTCTCTCCCGTGTATTTGGTCTTCTTTCTTCAATCCTAAGTGCTTGTTCGTCGTGGTTAACGTCATCGTCATCTTCCTTGTCGGAGAATCAGGGCTCGTGGGTCGGAACACATCTCGGCCGGCTCGTGATATTTACGATGAATATATGCAGAGAAGTCGGAGCCTTAGGGGATTCTCAGTCTCAGCACCTCAAGAGAAGATCAGGCAGCCATCGCCACCGCCACCGCCACCGCTGGAGGATCTGAAACCAGTCGACACGGCTGAAGAAGATTATAAGGAAGTGGATTCAAAAGAAGAAAACCAAGAATTAGTTGAAACGAAAGAAGTGATTACAGCTGAAGACAAAGAACCAAAACATGAAGAAGAAACATCTGAAATTGTTGAAGAAGAAGAAGAAGAAGAAGAAGCTTATCATGTAGAACATGGTGAAAGGGAGATTACTGAAGAAGTTGAATTGCCTGCGGAGGAACTAAATAAAAGAGTTGAGGAGTTTATTGCTAGAGTTAACAAACAAAGGTGGCTGGAAGCTCAATTATTAGTGTGTTGCAAGGCATAATTTAGAATTTTAAGTGTACCTAACTAAAAATTTGGGTAAATAACTCTGGTTAGAACTATAGGTAGCCCCGTATATGGGTCGAACCATCTCCCGAAATTTTTAAAATTTTTTAGCTTAGACTTTTGTTTATATTAATATTTATATATTTTTATAATTAAATTTAAATAAAAATATATTACTTTTATTAATGAATAATAATTCAAATTAGATCAAATCTGTCAAATTAAATGAATAACTCGATCCTTACACATTCAAATTATAGGCTGCTCAACAAAGAGTTGAAGTGCTGTTTGAAAATAGACTTGGTAATTCGTATATTGGTGTCATAATCGTGTAATTGGTTTTATAATAATCGTGTTTAACTTATTTTATATTTATATCAATCTTGATACTTTAATAATTTGTATTATATATATTTTAAGTTATGTAATTGTATCTTATTTTAATAGCTTTATACATATTATATTTATTTAATCATGTTTAAAATTACAAAATCTACTTGAAAATTTATAGGTAGCTCTTGTTAGAACTATAAATTAATTTTATTATTTATTTGACAAATGAATTACTAACCATTCTCTATTGAAAATATACATTCAAGCAATTTTTAAAAGATTGTTAGGCGTAAGAAATGAGGTTAAATTGTTTTAGAATTATATTAATATTATACAGATAAATGATTTGGAATATATATATATATATATATATATATATATTTTTGGAGTAGTATGAAAATCATGAATCTCTTATAAGGTAAAACCCTTGAAGAATATGCATGATATAATTATAATATTTATTAGTAAAGATTGAAAAGAAGGAAACCACATATATATATATATATATATATACACGTATATACATATATTTTCTGAATATTAGATAGAATGCGTTCATGGACTATATTGTAAATTTGTAGGTAAATAACTATTTTCTTAATTAATTTAAGAAACAAAAATCAAATTATTTATAAAAATAAGAAATATGTAAATTTAAAAAGCTCACTACAGCAAAGTGGGGCTACAGTGGCATTTTATCGCGGCACTTTTTTAAAAAACGCCACTAGAATATATGTGTAAATAAAAAAATATATTTAGCGGCGTTTTACATTCAAACGCCGCTATTTAGTAGTTTTAGTGGCGTTTTTAATATTAAATGCCGCTAATTGCTATTTATAAATTCGCGGTAATTTTTTTTGGCGCTCAAAATATTTCGCTGTTCGAAAAGTAGGACATTAGCAGCGTTTTTATTTTTAAACGCCACTATATTTTTTTAATTAGTGGCGTTTATTGCTAAAAACGCCTTTATATATGATAATTTAGTGGCGTTTACGATGAATGCCGTTAATTTATTTTATATAGCGGCGTTTATTGGGTGAAACGCCACTAAATATCTTAATTTTAGCTTTTTGCCTTCAACCCTTTTTCTCGTTTGGCTATTTCTCCAACCCTTTTTCTTTTTTCCTTTGTTTTATATCAACAA
>JBBYHM010000002.1:5648598-5734867 GCA_038381775.1 Adansonia rubrostipa | reverse complement strand
ATAACTTTGAATTTCTTATATTTAACGTCGCTTATCAACGCCGTAAAAGATGTATAAAGCGCCTCGAATTTAGCGGCGTTTTACCTATAAACGCCGCTAAATTTTCCGACGCAGTTTTCAGCGACATTTTTTACGACGTTTAGCTTAAACGCCGTTATATTTTTAGCAGCGTTTTTAAACGCCGCTAAAGCTTATAAATAGTGCCGCTAAAGTTACATTATCTTGTTGTGGCTGGACACAAAATGAATCGTCACCAATCTTTTCTTTTAGTAAATGTAATTAGTCACGTAAATGTATTTATTATTTTTAAAGAAATCCTAAAGAAAGCTTTTTAAAAGGATAATTTATATCCCAGGCAGTTAAAATTAAGTAAAAAAAAAAAAGAAAATGTAGGAAAGAATTAGCATCCCTACACAACAAAAGGACAGTACTTGATTGATCTTATGTTGCCCAAGACGTTAGTCTTTAAGTAAATGATATTTTATTTTTAATTTATTAAATATTAAAAAAAAATTAAGTTTTTTATTTCCGCCATTCTTTAGAGAATTGTTAAAAACTTTTACCTCAAAAGTACTTAAAGAAAATTGTTTTTGTCTTAAAGAGATTTTGTCATAGGATTTATTGCTATGTTTTATTAAAGATTAATTAAAAAATTAATCCCGTATTGTAATAAATTTATTGATAGTTAAAAAATAATTTTATTTAAATAAGTATTTAAATTATAAGTCTACCACGTACAAAAATATTTTTTTATTAATATAGTTAAAATTTTATTTATGTGATAAGTAATAATAAATGAAAATATCATCAAAGTTTAAAATTTAAAAAAATTTAAAAATTCAGATATAATTAAAAAATATAAGAGAATTTTTTATCATTAAAAAAATCTAAAAAATTCAAAAAAATTTTAAAAATTTTCAAAAAAAATTATTAAAAAATCTAAAAATTATCTAAAATGCTTAGAATTTTAAATATATACAAATAAAAATGCCAAAAATTAAAATTAAAAAAAATTAAATTTGAGAAAAAAAAAGAAGAGAGAGACGAAAGAAGAGGAAAGGAAGGAGGGAAGTGAGAGGAAAGAAGGGAAGGAAGGGAAGAGAGAGTAAGGGGGGCGGAGGGGAAGAGGAAGGTTATCTTTTGTACACATGGCTTGCTATGATTGGTTGGAAGATATCACGTCAGCTTATCTTTTCACGGAGTTAGGAAATGGGATTAAGTGTTTATCGAAATAATAATTTGAGTACTTATTTAAACTAAAAAATTCTTTAATTACCTAATTCGGGAAAATATTACAATATAGCAGTCAAATTTTTAATTAACCCTTTTATTAAGAGGTTTTAAAATTTATTTTTATTTTCCTATGATCAAATTTATTTATGAATATAATATTTGATCTTTAAATGTTGAAATTCTTCTTAAAAGCTTAGTCACCATTCCAAAAGACTTTTCACCTAAATATTGCTTAAAAAAAAAAATCACCAATGCGTTGTTTTTGGAAACATTCTAAAGACCAAAACAAAAACATAATTTAACTCATTTTAAAAATACAAAAAAATTCAAAATTGGAATCATAAAATTGCCAATATTAAATATGGATCAACTTGGAATGAATTAATAAATCGATGGTGAAAATAATTAGACATCGACAATAATCCTAAGGAATAAAATAAAGCCCAGCTAGATAAATATTTGGTTTAAGGACTAAACAAAAATAATTACTAGAAAAAATGTTTACAGTGATTTTTTTTTTTAATTTAAACTTGACTGCTTATGAGCAAGAATCATTTTTTCATAAGAATGTACGAAAATGTCAAATATACGCCATTAAGAGCGGGAGTAATAATTGATAATGCGGCTTAAGATATATATATATATATATATATATATATATATATAATTATTTAATTTATTTTTTTATAAATTTGGATAATATAGTTATTATTTGTAATGGATTTGAACCAGATACATATATGAATCTCAAATATCATATTATCTGAATTCACATTACTTGAATTTTTTTTAATTTAAACTTGACAGCATACGAGTAAGATATTTTATTTCCAAAAGAATATACGAAAATGTCAAATTCACGCCGTTAAGAGCGAGAGTAATAATGAATAATGCGGATTAAGATATATATAATTATTTAATTTATTTTTTTATAAATTTAAATAATATAATTATTATTTGCAACGAATTCGAATCAAATATATATATGAATTTCAAATATCATATTAATCCAATTCATATTATTTTTACAGAAAACGAATTCGAATATTTGAATCTACTATTTGAATTCGTATTACTTTTACGAATAATGAGTTTTAATATTTGAATCCCATAAAAAAAAATTAAACTTTAACTTCAAAGATTAGGCAGGGAATTCAGATTTTTAACAAATTCGAATATCTATGAGATAATATTATTTAATTTAGATTCATATTCAAATAATTATGTACGGATTTATTACAAATAATAAACGAATTCAAATTTTAAGACACTTATAGATATTCGGATATTCAAAAAAATACAAATCTTTGATCCACTATCATTGTTACTTTAGGCAGGCTAAAAAAAATACACATATTCGAATATCTAAATCTGCTAGCCGAACTCGCATTACTTCTACAAATTATGAATTCTAAAACCTATATCCATTATTGCAAAATGCAAAAAAATTTATGCTCATGAAAATATAAAACAACTTCCAATATTAAACACTAAATTCAGATTTTAAACAAATTCGGATATCAATCAAACAATGTTATTTAATTTGAATTCGGACTCAAATAATTAAATATAAATTTAATACGGATAATAAACAAATTCAAATTTTAAAGCACATATAAATACTCATATATTCAAAAAAATACAGATTTGATTCACTGTCATTGTTAGTTTAGAGAGGCTCAAGAACTACCGCACTTTCTCTTTGATAAATTCAAATCAGTGTACATTCGTAATTACAGATTACACGCATGGTGAAAGATTACACAGTATAAATTTAAACGACCTAGTGTTTAGCATAAAGATAAAAAGAGTGAACTAACATGTTAAGACTCTGCTTAAACAGAGACTGGAGACGGTACTGAAGGAGGGACCTGATTTTCGGCTGGGATTTCAACAAACTCTGAAAGGATTGCCCTGAATTCATCCCCAGTCATTGTTTCCTTCTCCAGAAGGACTTCAACAATCTTGTCGATAGCTTCCCGGTTGTTCCTTATGTGTCGCAAGGCAACCTCGTAAGCGCTGTCGGATATCCTCTTGACAGCAGCATCAATATCTTCGGCGAGTTTTTCTGACATCGAGTTTCTTGCCATCATTCTCATGATGACATCTGCGCTTTGGGCTGATGAGTCCATAAGGGACCACGGACCGATTTCGGACATTCCAAATGTCACCACCATCTGCAAAGTGATCAACTCACAGTGTCAATAAACTACAAGGGTAATGAACTCAGCACGTGAAATGCCCAATCCTACGAAAATTCAGGCATACGCAGTAATGAACTCAGCACGCGGAATTTATAATAAGAAGCCATTGAAATGGCATGGAACTAAAAGTGAATAACATGGATGTTCGAAGCTCAGCTTGAAGTGGAAAATTAGAAATGTCCAATTACCTGTTTAGCCAAACCGGTAATCTGCTGCAAATCACCAGCTGCACCTGTTGTAACCTCAGGCTCACCAAATATGACTTCCTCTGCAGCCCGGCCACCAAGTCCACCAACGATTCTAGCAAAGAGTTGCTGCTTGGAGATCAGGGTGGGGTCATCTGAAGGAATGAACCAGGTAAGACCACGTGCTTGGCCACGTGGAATCAGGGTGACCTTTTGAACAGGATCATGACCCGGTGTCAAAGTTCTGAGACATAAAAAAGACATCATGAGTCATTCTAAAAAAATGCAGATGGTATCAACGGATAATACGAACAACCAAAGCATAATGAGAACTGAAAAAGGAACTTGAGGGGTACACAATCGGCAAACCGCGAGGAGCAAAAACAGTAGCAAGAAGGTAAACACAGGCAATTAGCATATTATACAAAGATTATTACCAACAATCTTGACAATAAATAAATCATTGGCATGGCCAACCTCATGGTATTATTTCACTTACCCGCATATGGCATGGCCAACCTCATGGTAGGCAACCAAGCTTTTGCTCTTCCCGTCTGTCATCACAGTTCCTTCCATTCCAGCCACAATCCTATCAATAGAATCATCAATTTCTTTAGATGAAATAGCAGTCTTGCCACGCCTGCCGGCCAATATAGCAGCTTCGTTTAACAGATTTGCAAGATCTGCACCACTAAAACCAGGTGTTCTCATGGCTATAACATCAAAAGATACATCCGCATCGAACTTCTTATTGCTACCGTGAACCTTTAGTATCTCTGTTCTGCCTCTGATATCCGGAACATCAACAGTGACCTGCATAAAAACATCACGTTGATTACTTTGTCTAGCTTATAAGACATATACAAACACGATCATATATTCTTACCTGTCTATCAAATCGTCCTGGCCTCAACAAGGCAGAATCAAGAATATCTGCCCTGTTAGTTGCTGCAATTACAATGATACCCGTGTTACCCTCAAAACCATCCATTTCAGTCAAAAGCTGGTTAAGAGTTTGCTCCCTCTCATCATTCCCTCCACCAATACCAGTTCCTCTTTGCCGTCCAACAGCATCGATTTCATCCACAAAGACAATACAGGGGGCATTCTCCTTCGCTTTCTTGAAAAGATCACGAACTCGAGAGGCACCAACACCAACAAACATTTCAACAAACTCGGAACCCGAAATGGAGAAGAATGGCACGCCAGCTTCACCAGCAATTGCCTTGGCAAGAAGTGTCTTTCCAGTTCCAGGAGGGCCAATAAGAAGAACACCTTTAGGGATGCGAGCCCCAACTGCAGTAAATCTCTCTGGCTTCTTTAGGAACTCCACAACCTCCATGAAGTCCTGCTTTGCTTCATCAACTCCAGCAACGTCATCAAATGTCACACCAGTATTAGGTTCCATCTGAAACTTTGCTTTTGATTGACCAAAGGCAAGTGGAAAGCCAGGCCCACCAGGACCACCCATTCCTCCAGATGATCTCCTTGAAAGAAGGAACAACCCTCCAATCAAGATTAGTGGGAATGCCAGATTGCCAATCAAGTTAAATAACAGTGAACCAGAGTCTTCTTGAGCATTATGGGCAGCAAAGTCAATGTTCTTCTCCCTAAACTTCTGAAGAAGCTCTTGGCTGAGTCCCGGTAACTGCACACGAACTCGTTGAACACGGTTTCCCAACTCAGGAGAGACAGCCTCCACAATAGCTATTGTTCCATTTTCAAACAAATCCACTTTTTTAACCCTATCCTTGTCCAAATACTCCAAAAACCTAGAGTAGGACATTCTTGAGGAAGAAACCCCTTGTTCATCAGCATACGCTTTCCCATTTCCTAGTAAGGCTTGAACACCAATCCCAGCACTTCCAAGTAACGATTTTAAGAATTCTCTTCTTGGTTCATGCTGTTTATGTTTTAAAGATGCCTTTACAAGGGCAACTTTTGATGTCCTACCCAATGATGAGATGCTGGGGGTAAATACAAAATTCCTTCCATAGAAGTCTTTACTCAGTTTTGATTTTGTTTTGAGTGTAGACAGACCATTCCCTAGCAGGCATGCTGATGACGCTGCCATCTGCACTATAACGGAAGATAACATGTACTGGCAGGGTGAATAATAGTCGTAATGAAAGCACTTGCATCCAAACGAAAGAAAAAAAAAATGTGATTACATTCAACTATATAAGTCCATTTATCAAATACATATACATATATATATATATATATATATATATATATATATATTTAAGTCCATGAGTGTAAATGAGTATGACCAAAATTTTACTATGAAAAATAAAGGAACAAACCAACTACCTTGTTGCATTCTGAAAACTGAAAGGGCACAACTCAACTATCCAGACCTATGTTGCTCTGACTATTCAATTTTCTTTAAATACCTATCAGATACTAGTATCTGACACTTTTTTAGACTTGAATATGAAGATATTAACCTCTAAGGCTCTCTAAATGCATAGAAAAACTTAGAAAGAATTGAATATATATCTGTCAAACACATACCTATATCTGACACTCAAACTCGAGTCAAGTAACATAGATCCAAACGATAGATAGTGAAAATAACTGTGCAATGCGTCTGGAATGTACAACTATCATATAGCATAACTTTTTTCAGTTCGTTATCAGCCGTTTGGAGAGCAAGGCAAACTGACATGCACAGAAACGACCACAAAAGCTAAAAAAAAATGGAACTGTCCTCCCAAAGCTTGAACAATAGAAAAATCCATTTGAGGGTTTTGTTATTCAGCCAGCTTTTTCACAAAGCAAAAGTAATTTAGACTCACCAAGTCAATCACTAGAAATCGTTACTCAAAACATTGAATTAATATTAATTAGAAAAAAAAAGAAACCATTAAATAATACCATCTGAACTAAACACTACACTATTTTTTTCCTCGGAAAATTTGGAACAATCAAAGCATACAAAGCGAGTGATGGATAAAGAAGGGAAAGAATAGGAAAAGAAAAAAAAGATGAAAAGTTTACCTTTGAGGCAAAGGAGTTGAATGAATGATAGAGGAAAAAAAAAAGTACCAAAATGAGATATGATCAAAGCTAAGCCTGGGTCGCAGTGGCGTAGATAAATGGCTAAGGGAGGAAATTGGGAATTTGGAACTAAGGGGTGTGGGGGGATTTCCAAGCGGGGGGCATTTTTAGAGAGATTGGATGTGGTTTGGGAATACTATACGTGGCGCTTTAACTATGGCTCCCTCTCTCAAAATCTCAATTTGCTTGCTTTTCACATATATTTTTTTTCTTGTGTTTCTTTCTTGCACTGTTATATCAGGTTGACGGTTTTCATTGGAGATTTTCTGTTTTGTGAGGACTGCTAGTGCCCAGATATTTTTTCTTGGCTGGAACCATTGTTACGTATCAATTTTTTAAATATATTATCAAAAATATAATTAAAATATAATATAATATATATAAATATTTTAAAATTTATATTATATAAATTATTAATTTATTATATTTTATAATATCATAGGTTATTTTAAATATATTATGATTAGATATGTTTATAGGTATGTCAGGTCATAGATGTATCTTTTATTAATTCGTGTCTGTTAACTCATATTAATATTTAATAATTAAAATTTTTTTATTTAAATTTAATTATAAAATATATAAATTTTAATATGATTTTTTTATTTTTATTAATTATAAACTAAAATATGAGTAATCTAAAAAATTTAGCCAGATCAAATTTAAATATAAATAAAAATTTAAAAAACTTTTAAATTATTATTTAATCTATAAATATCTTTAACTATGTTATAATAAAATAAATAAATATAATATCAATATATGATTCGTATCGTACACATATGACATCAGTATTTTACCGTTATGGTTTTTGCCATTTCTGTTGTTTGTGTGTGGACTACTGGCAATGATTTACATTGAGTTGTATTGATTTGTATAAGATTTAGCATAAGTAATTTTGATTTCTTTTATTTTTTTTAAAAAAAATTAATCAATTTCTAATTTCTTTTTCTAATAATTATTTTTTATTTTTCATAGTTTTGTTTAAAATATTTTCATTAAACTACACAATGGATCTTGATTATTAATAATATATTATATATTATTTGTTCTAATATTTGTTTTATTTATTTGATATTTAAAAATTTTAGATATTAAATATTTAAAATTTTATATTTAAATTTAAATATATACATTTGAGAATTTGAAAAGAAATTATGTATTTTAAAAAATATGTTTTAATATATCGATAAACTTGAAATAATATGTTAAATATACCGATATGGATATATACCAGTTCTATACACCTCTACTATATGGGTGAATTAATAAATAAATAATATATAAAAATAAAATAATTAAAAGAGAAAAAAATAAAAAAAAGTAGTGAAAAAATTTTGAAAAAAAAATTATAACTTATTAGTTTTTATTAGTTACAGTTTTTTAAAAAGTGAAAAAAAAAAGATGTAAATTAATTAAAATACAATATTATTTTTTTAAAAAAATTAAATTACTGATATAATCTTAAAATATATATATTTTTTGTTTTATAATTTAGTGTTTTTATCATTTCAATGTTTGAATCGGCATTCGATTACACTAACTCAAATATTTCTTTTATTAACAGTATAAATATAAATTAATATCAAAATAAAAATAATGCAAACTACAAATAGGATATTGTCTACTATTTTTTGAATCTCTCAATTTCGTCGCATTTTTTGGTTTACCGTATCTTAGAAGCCAGGAGTTCGCTTGAGGAAATAAATTCCTTTTATTATTGTCCTTTTTTGGGATTTCAACTTCATTAATTTATTTATGCATGTTTTATATATACATATATATATATATATATATGTATTATATGAAAATTTTACCTATATTAATATAAAATTAAATTAGATTAATACACTTTTATTTTTTTTTATAATTTATATTTATTTAACTTGAATACCATATTTTATGTTTTATTCACATAAATTACATACGTTTAGTTTCAAATAAATTAAAAATATTAATTATTTATTTAACGTAAAAAATTTTATAATTTAATATATATATTAAAAAAGATAATATACTCTATCGATAATCTAATAATTGATTCATTAATTATAAAATCATTTAAAACCAATTTAACTTAACATCAAGTGAACCTCGCTGCTGAAAGCTTTATACATGTTAAGTTGTCCGAGAGGTTTGATATTTGTTTTGCAATTGAAATGGCCAAGCCAATATCAGTCAAACCCAGATCAATCCATTGAAAATCATTAGAAAGATATTAAAGGCCCTCACTATCTTATTCAGAAGGGTTAATTATACAAATAATCTTGTGTTATACTACTTTTTTAATTGAGTATTTAAAAAAATTTAATCTAAATAAATATTTATATTACGATTACATGAACCACATAGATACTTTATATTAACGTCATTAAATAAACATTGAAATTGTGTTTAACATCAAATCCGATTATAACACGTAACATTTTAAAATAATGATGTTACTTTTTTCATCATATGTCTTGACCTTATTTAATGTTAAATGCACGCTAACCTTTTTTTAAAAGCGTTAATACGAAATTCCTATATATTTAACATAAAGTCATTTTTGCAATTAACCTTAATTGAGAAACTGACACGCAACTCATCTGCTACATCGACATCGACTGTGGAAGGCTTACGTGAAAGAAAATTTACCCTAGCTTTGCTTACTAAATAATGGAGGATCCTCTGTAGTAAGAAACAAACTTTGTGGCTACAATAAAAAGCCGAATCTGTACCATTATCAATAGCAATGCAAGAGACTATTTAAGTGATTTTTGAACCATTTGAGATTTAATAAGAATGCATCGAACCTAATTTCGGAGAATTACGATGAATCAAGTAGTACCGCATTCACAAAAACATCGCAAGCATTATGCAACAACCAACACATGGATATCAAATATAACTTCGCTCAAAGGAGACATGATTGAACAAAAATAAGTGAACCAGTTGATGATCAAACAAATTTGTTTCCCGAAAAATTTAGACTAACAAAGAATTTAAACTATAAAATCAAACAATTTTAAGTCTATAACTTATTCTAGACCGATAAATCGGGTCAACACTTTTCATGCTTTAATCCTATAAATGTTTTTAACTTTTGTCAATATTCTAGGTAAAAAGAAAATCGTAATCTAAAAATAAAAGAAATGTTGCAAACAATAAAATTCAAACTCTAAATCTATTATATGTCAACCGACTACATAAACCAGCTAAGTTAAATGTCAAATTCAACTTTTGTCAATTCTCATTTTGACAATTACCTCCGATATGTACAATCTAAACCATAATAGTTGCAAATATGTTAAATGATTCAATCAAATTTCTATACCCTAGAAGATAACATACGTCAAGTGAAATGTACAGATTTACCAATTTTAAAAAAACCAATCGAAGATCGAATTGATGAGACTTAAACCAGTTAAAATAACCATTTGTGTTAAAAAAATTTAAATATTAAATATGAAATTTTAATAGTAAATAATATAATTTTTAATATAGTAAATGTCAGATACAATAATTATTTTTAAAAAATTTTAAAAGTAAGTTTAAAACTAACTTTTACAGTTTTTGCAAGTTTTTATTAGATTTTTATTAGTTCAATAAATCTCCGGTTTGATGATATCTACCAAACCAGATAGACCATCTGCTCTATAGTTCGGTCTGGTCCAATTTTTTTAAATACTGATATTTACTTCTGGTTTTAAAGAACTTCGCATGCCACAATAATTACGAAGCCATCAATTTGTCTTAATAGTATGTTTATAATTAGCATTCGGTTGATATGTCACTGCCAACAAAAAAGGACATGAAAGGATTTAATTGGTATAGCTACAATTAGTCACAGATATTAATAAATAATCAAGTGATTAATATTTATCTGTTTTGAAATACGATCCATATTGACAATCTTTTTTTTTTCTTTTTTTTTTTTTTTTTTTTTTTTTTTTTTTTTTTCAATTTGATGAAAGAAGGAAGAAGTTACCTTAGAGGATATATATGGGCAACAACAGAGCATTTTAAACCTTTAGCTCTAGGGGCAGCAGCAAAAACTATAGCTTCAAGAACTTGTGCAAATTGTCACGATCGATGGATTCAATGTTCCAATTACGTTGGTTGCTATCTGCATCCGCTGATGATATATTTAAGACCCTACAATGATAAGCGTATAATGTACGTCGATGTCCAATACTGATATATGTGATGCCTGCTGTGTTCAACTTCTCATACAAATGAGCCTGTGAAAATTAAAACATGACACAATGTTAATCTTAATCTTGGATGGGAAACTAGTTTCAACCTATGTTGTTCCGACTCTTCATTTTTTTTTGAAAAACTTGTGTCCGACACATATCCGGACATAGGTATAGGGATATAACCCTCCAAAGATATGAAAATCTTGGAAAACTTTGAAGATACTCGTGTTAGATTCACACCAATGCCTGACACTCACACCCAAGTCTAAGTAACATAGCTTTCAACATTATGTCATCATGTCAGAATCATCTTCAGCATAAAATAGGATAAACTATCAAGAATCTAGTTTAAACGATGAAGATAACACTAGATATTATTACAATATAGATCATGTCAAGTGAAACCAAACCCTATGTTACTCGGATTTGGAGACAAGTGTTTGATATGAGTATATGTCCAACACTGTACATTTAGTTTTTTCTATTTTTTTCCACATATTAAGAGGATCTTAACCCTATACCCATGTCCGAATTTACATCGGACACGAGTATCAGACACAGGTACTCCAGGAAAGATGAAGATTTGGAGTAACATAGACCAAACTTATTAGTAGACCAACATAGACATTATGTAACTCTTAAAATGAGTCCTAATAAGATTTGCACAAATTTGACATTAGAAGTTTATTCATAATAGATTTTTGATATGTGCAAGCAATTATATTACATAAGCCTCTATAGTTCAAGAAAATGTCCAATGTTTTACATGTACTAAAAAATTGTTCAATGTGAAACCTGAAATTTGTTTCTATGTATTGATGTAGTTTGACTTCGAACACTTTAAGAAGAACTATCAATGTGTCCATCAACCAACCAAAACTTGGCACATGACCAAAGAAATACCATGTCATACTTTGAGATCATTTTAATATGTACATATGGCGAACACGTGGCATAGAGGCGGCAAACAAGAGGCTGCTACATGTCTAGCTTTCATTGAGTCTTCTTTTTGGTGGCAATTAGGTATGATTTTTGGAGAAAAAATTAATTTAGCTAAAAGAAATACCTAGACTAGTAAATCTCCTAATTTTTTCTTTCATAACCCTAAAAATTCCCCCGAAGCAAGCATGAGATTTTGCACGAGATTAGAATGGATGTTAATGAAAACAAGACAGATATAAGCCCACAAATATTTATTACATTATTTTCTATAAATATAACTGTTTCCAACATTTTGGGTTTTCACTATTAAGTCACAGGAAATAATAACAGTAAGAATACAAGACAACCTCACCTTTGCTATAATACCTTGTTGGTTCCTTCAGAGAATGAAATTCTATCACTCCCACTGTTTGTTTGCTTTTGGGGATGTTTGGGTTATGGAAATTTGGAGTTTCCGGGTTAAGATTATGGGTTTGGGTTTTTTTAGTTAATTAATCTGTTTTTCCCCAAAAAATCAAACCTAATCCCCTAAAAAAGATCAACGGAAGCTTGAAGTATGGCAGCTATGTGTTCGCCATGAATGCAACATAAATACATACTAAAATGGTTTCAAAACGATAATTTGGCATTTCTTTAGCCATAGGTCGAAGTTTAGTTGATTAATGAGCATGTTAGCAATTCCCCATTACAGGTGTTGACTGTTGTACTACATTAATACACAGAATTGAAGTTTAGGTACCACAATGAATATTCTTTTAGTGCAAGTACCACATTAAATAATTTTTTCAAATTATAGAGTCAAATATGAAACTGTCCCTACGAGGAATATAAATATATATATATACTAGTGGAAATTGACAAGAAATGAAAATCCCAATAATACTTGTGCTATGTTTGGAAACATAAATTTGAAATTATGGATTTGTATTTCATTAGCTATATAAATTGTGAGAATGAAATGCAGATATTAGGTAAAAATTTACTTATCTCAAGTCCTTACCATTTTTCCTAAAGCCCAACAATCTCACCACATTTTCCACTATCACTTTTATTTCTTCAACCATCTGATGTACATAAACATGCTTAGGTTGTGTTTGGGAACTTGGATTTCAAAAATAATGTAAGTTGTGCAATAAAACACATATAAATGTAACATTTATTATTATTTTCCAAATTCATGGATTTGTTATATGCCTATTTAGTAGTGAATCTAAAATTCCTATAGATATTTGTGAATTTGAAATTTATAGTTTTATGCCTTTCAAATATATAATCATATTGAAACTTAACTAATTTATACATAATGTATGCATTTCATTCTCACAATTTATATAACAAACGACATCCAAACCCAAATTTTCAAATTCATGTTTACAAACATAACAATAAGGACCTGCTCAATCCCCCTTTATCCTGTGTTTACTTTCCTACTTGCTTGAATGCAAAATTCCTTGTCCCTTTAAGAACACTCTACAAGGTTAAATTTAATGAGTGGAGCACGATCGATAATTTATAGAGACTAGTAGAAAAATCTAAGTGGCCTTCCCCAAGGTATTAATTTTTTATGCATTTTTCTAGAACTAGCAACAAACTATTTAGCGGGTAGAATTTATTTGGCCATTAGATGTATTTCATTACTATGTTCTCCTATTTTGTGGAATCCAAAGGTATCAGTTTCTTATTACTGAACCATGTTAACATAAAATTCACATACAAAACTAGACTTGAAGTCCATTTGTCCCACCAGTAAATGGATATGAATATAATTTACTTCTACAATGACACATTAAGTATAAGACATTCATCTTAACAAACCTCAATCAAAAGCAAAGAAAGGAAAAGTCTAGAATACATAACACCTCATTGCTTCATAAAATAAAAGAACAGAAATTTTAGAATCCAGACATACCTCGTTGGCCTCATCCAAAGCGCTCGTGGATTCATCCAACAGGGCCAACTTTGGTTTAGAAAGCAATAAACGCGCGAAAGCAAGACGTTGTTGCTCGCCAAGGGAAAGAACACTGGACCACTCGTATACTGAATCAAGACCTTTGAAGCGAGACAATATATAGCCAAGGCGGACGTCTTCTAAAGCCTGTATTAAATCATCCGTTGTAGGCATAGGGACACTACACTTTTTGCCCACATTTCTAAAGGCTGGTACTCGCGTCAAGAAAGGCAATGAACCTACGATATAAGGTCAATAAAATCTTTAATAGTAAAAACTAGTGACTGGTCTTAGTATTTTTCCTGTTGTTCTCTTTAGCAGGGAAAGAGTACCATATAGATGATAATGGATACAAATACACTAACATTGATAAATAATAAAATTAAAAAGAGTACCATATAGATTGTTTTTGTTTATCACAATATCTTCCAACCCAAGCTACCATTGCTCCCCACTCTCTCATTCCTCCTCCCTCTTTCTCTCCATAAAGATTCCCCTACCTCCCCCCCTCCAAAAAAAAAAATTGTACTTGTCCAAAATAACCACAAAAACCAACTTAAAATGTTGAAAATAACTCTAAAACCAATCCAAAAGTCAGAAATTGTTCAAAACAATTTTAAAAATTCCCTCCCTCCAACGTTTTGAAAAGAACATATGTCACACTAGAGCCAAGGACTTGATTTTCACATATAGTTAGAAGTTAGGTAAGATTTTGATTCATTACAAAGTTTTAGTTTTAATGATTTATTTTAAAGCTTTTGATAACGTGTTTTAGAGACTACTCAATTAATAGAATATTATAAAGGGAAAAAAGCTATAAATGTTAAGTAGCTAAAATCTAATTAAGCTCTTTTTGATAATTTGAAATTTTTAATCCCGAAAAATTAAGTGTTAAAATTCCGGATCAATGAGAATTTTAAGTGCTGAATGAAAAATATAAAACTGTAAAGTATGCTACACAAAAATAAATCTTGAATCAATTTAGGTTGAAGAGATTTTTTAAAGAAATTAAACATAAGAATTTGCTAACTGAAACATAAAGGTAATGCAGTAAGAGTGCCGGTCAATTTGAGGAGCTCAAGTTGAGCTCCATAATTATTCAAGTTTGATTAAAATTAGCTATGCTGAGCCCACACAAGATGAAACTAGGTACTGATTTTTTATAAAACTAAACAAAGGAAATGTCTTAATGCTGAAAATATCAAGTCTATGGCAAGAATTTGAGAAAATATTGCTTGGAAGCCAAAAATAAATTGTTTGCATAGTGATACGAAAACCTCAAGTTCACACATTGATTTGCAGCAGATGGTCAACAAAGTGTACATAAAGTACACAAGAAATCAGTATTTTGCAGAAGAGTTGTTCAGAATAAACTTGTAGTTGATATTGACTGATCAGATAACAGATTTGGTTGCAAAAGATTAAAATAGGAGATTGTATATATTTCTAAAGGAAAATGAATTTCACTTCCATCCATGCATGCTGTTCTTTTCGTTTTAAAGACTAATTACACATTCAGAAAAAAAATTGTTTTGCTCTTCCTAAAACTTGCAAATGCTTTTTAAATTGGTTATGGTATGTGGGTTTGTTACTCAGGCAGCACATACCTCCAGGTTTGATACTATCAGACTCAACTGCCTCTTCAGCCCATGTTGGATAAAGCAATTGCTGACGAAGTGAGCCCAAAACCATATATGGTCTTTGAGGAAGAAAAAACACACTTCTAGAATTACTATTTATAGGTCTTCCAAACTCCACATTCATTTTTGCAGAATTTACCTCAACAGGAGCCACATCTGAAGAAGTGAGTGGCTGAGCATCACCTCCATTCTCCACATAGAATGTGATTTTTCCTTTTCCAGTACTCCAAAGACCAGCCAGTGCTCTAAGCAAAGAAGTTTTGCCACTACCACTAGGTCCTACAACCTATTAAGACATTCAACAACAAGTATTATTAGCCCTACTTATCAACTCAGTATATGTACGCAAGCTCAAAAAATTGACTATACAAACTATGATACTAACCAACAAATTATCTTTTTCATTGATCACAAATGATAAGTCTCTAACAAGTGTAGAGTTATTTTTTGGCGTCTTTAGAGTCAAATTTTCTACATCCAGCAATCTCAGAGACGTGTTTGCAGGTATGGATCCATTACAATCCAAAACTTGTGACCCTTTGACATAAGAATATCTAAGATTAATATACTCCATAGGATCATAGAGAGAATTTGATCTGCTGCTATCCAGAATATCATCAAATTCACCTGAAAATGTGTTTGGTGTCAAAATCGTTATCACTGGGTAGATAATTTTCTTAGTTAAACACAAAAACAGATATTGTAAAGCATAACAGGCAAACAATGAAAACACTACAACCAATCACAAAGAAATTTGAAAGATGAAGGATGAAGCAGCAAATCAACAATAATTATCATCAAGGACCAGATAGAATGATCTATATGACTGCTAGTTGGTCTAGGAAAACAGAAGCACTGACTAAGTTATTTCATCAAACATAGGATGTGGCATCCAAGATGAACTAAAGAAAAAGATAATAAACAAAAAGAAATAAACACTTTTTGTATGAAAAGAAATGAAATGCCCTTCCTGAATCCTTACTCAAAGCGAAGATACTTGCAAGACAAAATCTCGCAATTCAGTATTGAATTATAATCCAAGGGAATATTTTTATTTCTGTCATAAATATTTAAAAACTTGTATATTTAATGAATGAAATATTTTACTTTCGGAGATACAAAAGTATGCTGTACTCTTCCAGTTTATCACAACAAAGTGCAGAACCTCCCATTTCTTCTACAATTGTGTTCTCTGAAGAAAAGCTATGGAGCCTGATAAAATTAAGAAAAGATATAGATGAGTAAAGACAATGAAAACACTGTACCAAGTCTATCAATGACAGCTGAAAAGGCACTAATTGCTTGAAATTGATATACAATCAGGGAGACGTCCCCAAGTATATGACTGAAAGCTGATGCAGACTGATTAATGACACCAAACTCGATTTTTCCAGAGAAATACATAGGGGCAACAACAGCAGCAGGGAGAACCTGGATGAGGTAGCGGTAGCCACTGGTGAAAAACTCGAGATTTCTGGAAGATATCAACAATTGCTGCAAAAGGAAAGGACCAAAATGGTTAATGCTATAAGATGGTTACATAGCCACAAGACAGGAACAAGCTTGCAAAAGATAACAGCAAAGCAAGAAGAAGATACAACCATTTCTTTGAATACTTTAATTTAGGGAAATGGCACAAGTGTAGGAAATTGAAGCGAGAGAATATTGAGAATTTGCATACAGTTAAATTTTCAAAAGCACTTGTGAAGCGCTGCAACAAAAGTTGCAGTTCATTATCTTCACCACCATAGAAAGCAATGGATTCAGCATTTTCTCGGACACGAACAAGTCCATAACGGAAGTCAGCTTCTTTCTTCTCTTGAAGGAAATTAAGAGTAACCAATCCCTGAAATGAAAAATGCGACAAAAGGATAAAGCAGAATTATGGTCGGAAGTGTTGAAAATAAAAAAGAGGTAGTGGAAGCGCAATAGGGGGTGCAATACCTTGCCAAGAAAGATGCTAATAACTGTTCCGCCGATGGAATAGAGAAGAAGTACAACAAACAAGGGAGGATAGATGGTGTACAAGATATTGCTGAAGGAAATCAAGTCAACAGCAGCATTGAAAAGTATCAAAGAGAAGGAAAGGGCAGTGGACGTGAAGGAACTAAGATCATCCACTATGCGCTGGTCCGGGTTATCAATAATGGACTGAGATTGGATTTTGTAAAAGTTCCGATCAGTGAGATATCGTTGCATGAAATAGCTTGTCATCCAACATCTCCATCTTAAAGAAAGAGTTTCTCTTGCATAATCTCTCAAAACGAAAAACTGAAAGCTAGAAAAAAACAAACTAACTTAAGAAGAACAACAACAAATATAAAACATAATTGCTAGCGGAGCAGAGCATGAAGAAGCAAAATAACGATGCCACTGCTAGCAAAACAACAATTTAAATAGCAGCCGCAATGCAATGCTATGGCCGCTATTTACAGGTTTCTGCTCTCTCTGTGGCCGATACTCACTATTAATATTTACTGTAATTAATCACAGTAACGTCCGCAATCATAATAAATACGATTGACAACTTAAAATGCATCCATGACCACAATTTAAAAGAAAAAGGGAAACAAAGAAGTAATTGCTAGCACAGCAAAACAAAAGTGCTTACCGGAATTCCGCCAGCAAAGCCGCAAAGATAGTACACAAGTTGCTTGGTGAATTGTTCCTGATCTTTGTCTTTATTACGTAGATTTGATAATAAATTACAAAATAAAACCGAAATCAGACATTTGTTATTAAATATTATAGCCAACGAAATTGAAAAATGTAAAGAAAAAGAAAAGAAAACAGACTTGCAAGCGCGTTGAAGAAGTCCCGGCCAAGGAAATTGAAGCCGACGCTGATGCCAGTGGTGGCAAGAGTGAGAGCGAACACACCGGCCAGCTGGAGCCTAGCTTGGACCTTATCATCAGAGAACCAATAAGGGGCAGCCACCTTCTTGAATCTCCTAAACAGCATGTTTAAGTCGGAAACCTCCCTCTGCCGTCCCTCATCCTTATAAGGTAACGGCGGCGGCGACGATTGAGATTGCGAAGTAGATGCACAACACTTGAAACTCCATGAACTAGAATTTTTCCTTCTAAGACGCCTGGGCATGGAGAAGAGTACTGGATGCCGATGAATTTGGTGGTGATGGCCTTGGGAGCTTGACTGCTTTAAACGATAACTGCCATGGTGACCTAGTAAATATGGGCTCGAGCACAACACCAACTGTCCTACAATCATTCTTGCTTTCTTTCTTTTTTTTTTATAATGGAACAAAATTTGAAATTTTTTGTGGTTTGTTTAGGATATACTGTTGTCATCGGCAGGAAGAGAAGTTCTGCTATGCGCTACACTTTGGGATGCTTTACGTGGGGTTCTGACCGGTAGCGCCGGTTAGAGGTTCTGCATTTGTAAATAACCGTATTAAAAAATTTAAAATTTAAAATTAAATTTAAATTTAAATTTAATCTTATTTAATTTGATAATTTAAATATATTAAAATATTTTTGATAACATGTCACATACCAACTTTTTAAGTAGCTATTTCTTGAAGTTAATAAATAATTAAATAAAGATATATTAAAAATATTTAATATATATTCTTATAAAAATTGAATAAAACAAAAATAATAAATGAGGATAAAATAGGAATATATAATTATATTATCTGTTAGATTTTATTGAAAATAAAATTATATTTTTGGTTTGAAAAAATATATTTTATCTTTTTAAAAAATAATTAATATTTCATTAATCAAATTAATTTTTATTTAAATTTTATTTTAAATATTATGTACCTCCATTTTATTTATTTTTATTTTTGTCCTTCATTTTTATTTTTATTTGCGTTTTATTTTAATCATTTTATTTATCATTAAATAGTTTTAATTAATTTATTTTAACAAAATAGACATCATTTGTCTGAAAATTAATATATTGAATTAACGAAACCTGCATTAGAATATAATTTAATTAAAATCTAACTTAATAATAATTTAAAATAATTAAAATTTTATTATTTTGTAATTAATGGATAAATAAATAAATAAATATAATAACTAATAAAAGATACATTTGTAGGTTTTTTTTTTTCTAATTTGCTTAGAAAATAATTTTCACTAGAATTAGTGTATTTTTATTAAACTTAATGAGATAAATAAGCATTTTTTTTCAGATTATCAAATTGTAGAGATAAAAAATGTATTTTATTTTAAACCTTGAGAGGTTTGTGTATTTTACTCAAAAAATATGAAAAATAGAAAAAAATTTAAAAGTAAAAGAGTAAATTAATTTAAGGATCGGGACGTAATCTAACCTATAAGTCTCAACCTATATTACGAGATTTGAGCATCAAATTAAATAATTCGAGTTGATTTATCTTGAATAGTTATTTATAAAATAAAAATAATTATTATTTAAACTTAATTATAAATAATTTTATTTAAATTTAATTATAAAAATATATAAATATTAATATAAAATAATATTTTAATATTTTTTTAAAATAATAAAATAAATCAATAAATTACAATCAAATTAAGTTTTAATAAAAATAAAAAAATTCGAACCCAGCTTCCATAAACAAAATCTAGAGAAGCGTAAATGGAAAAGAAAGTCAAACTCAAACTGTACGTTAGAAGTGGGGAGATAATAAAAGTTGGTCATCTATTTCATAGTTAACAACTCATCATCCACTTCCACTTCCACCTTCTCTCTTTCTTTAATTTTAATTTTAATCTTAATTAATCCCTCCTTAAGTCCCCTACTTTCCTTTTTCTTCAAACTAATCAGACACTCGAATAAGATTAAAAAACAATTCTCTGTTTTTCCTTTTTCTCCCTCTTTCCTTGCAATAAATACAGCTCTCTACCTTTAGCTGAATCGATCAGTTATTTTCCCCTTTTTTTTGTCCTTTCCTTTTAATTTCTGTTCTTTTTAGGGTTCCAATTTTTCTAATAGATCGAGTGTTCGAAAGCCAAACGACGAGCAGCAGCTAAAGGTAAAGTTCCCCCCCCCCTTTTTTTTTGGTTATTATTTTGTAACTCGGCTGATTGTTCTGATCATCGTTTAATTTCCTCTGTTATTTGTTTCTTTTAATAATTCCTTTTAGTTTTTTTTTTTGGATAGAATTATTAGGAAGACTTTTTCCCCCTTTTGATTTGGATTTGATTCACAGTTGACGCAGTAATAATTAGCAGCTTTAGAAATCTCTTGTGCGCTTGTATATACATGTGTGTATACGTTTGTCTGTACATAAATATTATTTAATTATATATATTCTTATAGGTAAATTTTAGACCTGACAAATCGTATATTCATGTTATATTCGTGTGTGTAGTAATTTTTGTTTGATTTTTACAGGTGAATTTGATAATTCATATACATTAGTCATTTTTTTTTTTAAATTGTGGATGTTAAAGTTTGATTCTTGGACACTGAAATTAAGAGTCCTAACACTCTTAATGTATTTATTTCATTTTTTTCTTTTTATAATTGTGCTTGCCAATGCTTAATAATATGCATTTTTTTGTCGTGTTTATATTCACGTTAATAGTTTGTACTACATAGATTTTGATGAATTCGTATATTTGTATTGTGTTTGTATTTTTTAGTGTCATATCCAAAATTAGCAAGTCTACTTATCCGTATATCCTATATGTTTGCTGATGTAAGCAATGAAAAGTCAATTTTCAATTGCAATTACTCCACTCGTTTATGCAAGTAATCTGTGTCTTTTGGTTATGGAGTTGTGATTTTTGAATGGTTCAAATTGATTTTGGTGTTATTTTAGAACCTTCGAGAATTTTTTTTTCCACTGCTTTGGAGTATGAATTATGATTATGATGATGGCTGTCCCTTTAGCGGTAATAACAAGCAAACAACACAAATATAATTCTACTATCAATGGTGATCTTTCCTTGTTGACTGGAAATTCATCCATTGTCCTTTGCTTACCCGGATTTTTCATTTTCCTTAAAGTATTCTTATCTTGTACATATTCGGATATGGGTATCAGGTATGATCCTTCAAATACATGAAAAAACTTAGAAAAAATTGAGTATAGCCATGTTTGGCACATACCCGTATCTGACATTCATCATAAGTCTGGTTAACATAAGCTATAACCAACAAATGGTAACAAATGGTAATCAAAGATAGAAACAATTAGCTAGGATTTCTTACAACTGAATTTTATATGGTTAAATGGAAGGCATGTCTTGATTTTCCACTACTCACGAAAGTTTTTTTTATTGTTTATGTCATTCCAACTCTTTATTTTCCTTGAAGTACCCTGTCCGACACTCGTGTCAAACATATAGGTATTGAGATATGATATTCCAAATATATATAAAAACTTTAAAAAATTGAGCATACCCTTGTAGGATATATATTCCTATCGAACACTCACTCTTGAGTTCGAGCAACATAGGTTTAGCATGAATGAGTTGAATGTATGAAATAGGCACCTCGAAAGTTTGATTGAGAATTTGAGATATGAGTTTGGTTGCAATCAAGATCAAAAGTTATTCATACTCTCAAGTTTTCTGGATGCTAGACTATTTTCCTGTACTTCATTTTTTTTTTTCTTTTAGAATAATAGTTTGTGACTATATTGCTCCAACTCTTCATTTTTCTTGAAGTAACCATATTCAATGCATATCCCGACATAAATATGGAGATATGACTCTCCAAGAACTCTCCAGATATATGGAAAAACTTAAAAGAAAATTTGAACATACCCATCTTTAATACTACACCCATGTCTCAATAACTTGGATTTGTGGTTATGTAGTTGTTAAAGCAATCTACTGCTTTTGTTGCTTTTGCATCCGCTTTTGTTTTCTTTGTCTTCTGGAAATCGATCTATTTGTTTTCTTTTATAAATGCTTAATGTTTTATATATGGCTTGGTATTAAAAGTTGTAACCAATCGATACCAGCATGGATCAGCAAGGCCATGGGCAGACCTCGGCAATGGGTGTGGTTGGTAATGCAGCAGCAGCTCCATATGGCGTAACAACTTATCAAGCTAATCAAATGATGGGAACCTCTGCTCCTGGATCAATCGGTACAATCCAATCCCCTACCCAGCCGGCAGGTCTCCCCACGTCGTCGGCTTCGCCGGCACAACACCAACTCGCTTATCAGCACATTCACCAACAACAGCAACAGCAGCAGCAATTGCAACAACAACTCCAGAGTTTTTGGGCAAACCAGTATCGAGAAATCGAGCAGACTACCGATTTTAAGAATCACAGCCTACCACTGGCCAGGATTAAGAAGATTATGAAGGCTGACGAGGATGTGAGGATGATATCAGCTGAAGCTCCAGTTGTATTTGCTAGGGCCTGTGAGATGTTCATTCTAGAGTTGACGCTGAGGTCGTGGAATCACACCGAGGAAAACAAGAGGCGGACACTCCAGAAGAACGACATTGCAGCAGCAATTACAAGGACTGATATATTCGATTTTCTGGTTGATATTGTCCCAAGAGATGATATAAAAGATGAGGTACTCGCATCAGTTCCGAGAGTCGGAGCTCCAGCAGACGGTCTTCCTTACTATTACATGCCACCACAGCTTGCTCCACAGGTTGGTGCTCCGGGGATGACTGTCGGTAAGCCTGTGATGGATCATGCCCTTTACAGTCAACAATCTCGCCCTTATGCCGGTCAGCAAATGTGGCCACGACAACCGCAGCAGCCACCATCGGATTCTTAAATGGGATGCTAATGGCTGCCTAAAAAGCTTAAAGACTCTGCGAATGAAGTGATAACATAATATCATAGTATGTAATGGAAGCCTACTTCAACACATTGCTGCATTTCTATTGCATTACAATGTTAAACACTTGAAATATGCTTATTAATAGGGCACATAGTTTCTCATTTTAGATTAAGGATTTCGAACTCAGGTGCTGTAAATAATTCGAATTTCCTGCCTTTTTTTTTTTCTTTTAATGTAAATATGAAGGTCTATGGTTGTCTCATGTTATTTTTCCAAGCTAGACATGTTAATTTCAAATCGAATCCGAAAATGGTTACATTGAAATTTTATTACTCTAAATTCATTCTCGCCATTAGGAGAGGTACCTTTGCCCCAAGCATTGGATTATAGATAGGTGGTTAAAAGTTGACTTTTTCTTCTTGATACAAAGAAGGCCGAAGCCCAAAAGATTGAGAAAAGATTATAAATGTTGAGATTTAAATTTTAGATTTGTTGAATGCTAATTGACTGTATACATTAATTGAATCAAACTTTAGGTCCAAAGAGTTAAGCTATTCTTATGCTTAAAAGTAAGAGATGCAGACTTTCTTGAAATAAATTAAAGCTTCTAATGCAACCCAACACAGTTTGATTTGTTAACTGTAATGATCCCCCATTATATGTGTTCATAGGTAGAGTTGCCCGTTCAAGCTCAAGGTTCATTCGATATTTGAAAAAGTTAAGACAAAAATGTTACGCTTGAAGAATAGGCTTAGGTAAAAAATTAAATTCGTTTAGAAATGGGTCAAACCGGCCTTAGCTCACACTTTCAAAGTTTAGTCCGACTCAAAAATGAGCTTAGACAAATATAAATATTGTTAAACCCATACTTAGGTCGGACTTGAACTCGATCCGACCATAAACACATGTAATCTTGTATATAACAAAACTATTAAATAAACATGTAAGAGATGCATACGAACCAACAATATTATGTTTTCATAATATTGCAATAAATTTATTCCATTATAAAAAGAAAAAAAGTCATCTAACCACCAATTTTATTTACAAAACCAAATACGAGATAGAATACACATTACATTATACATAATACTAATGAATAGGATGATAATGGATAGCACAAATTCAGATATTAGCAATTATCTGATTTTTTTAGCATATTCGATAATATAATTACTATCTTCAGCAGACTGGGAGTAAATGTAGATATGAACTCTCAAATATCCATTATCTGAATCTGCATTATTTTTATTGACAACGGATTCAGATATTTGAATCAACTATCCAAATCTGCATTATTTTTGCAAATATCCAAATCCATTATCCATTTATTGTAAAATGAAAAAAAATACGCTTATGGAAAGAATCAAACCTTGGTTTCCAAGGATAGCTACTTAATTCAACTCATATTTTTAACAGATTAAGATATCCAACGGATAATATTATTTAATTCGAATTCAAATAATTATATGCAGATTTACTAAGATAATAAATGGATTTAGTTTTATAGCAATTATATGGGTTTGAATTCATATATTACAAAAAACTTACAAATATTCGATATACTACTATCCTACTTACAAATGAAAACCCAAAGCATCTGATGCAATGCTAAAAAAGGATACTAACAGCATGTTTGGTTTACTGTAATAGCTAATTTATTACGAGTTGATTCAACATGCTATAATGACGCAGATGCTTCTTCGCTGAATGCCAATTCTATCCTTATTACGCCCAAGGCAGAATAGCTATTCCACACCTGCCTTACTAAATGGCTATTCTGACCTTGGACAGAATACAAAATTGCTCTAGGAGATTCTAAACCCCTTTATCAAGGATTTGAATCCCGTTTTATTCCATTACACTAAACTAAACTACTGCTATAACTATTCTATCTTTACAGAATAGCTACCCTTACAATTCTATCTTATTCTAATGAATAAAACGTATCGTAAGCTGCTATAGTCTGCTTCTCCTATATAAAGAGCGACTTGCTGACTTACAATCACATTCCTCCTTGTCATTTGCAATGCAAATGAAAGCATAAGCCTTGTATCCGCATTACACCTTAAAATCAACAAAATGTTATCACTAACTATTTGCGGATTTGTTATGCAAGTGCATGCATCACTAACAAGTATATATAATTTGGGACGACAACGAATCAAATATCTATGTTTTTTTGATATCTGAATCCAAATTCACATAACAACCTTAAAATTTCAAGCCATTTATTATCTACATTAAATCTACATATTGCTATCCAATCCAAATCCTAATTAAATAACATATCAACTAGATAGCCAAATTCGCGAAAAATCCTAATTCAATAACTAGCTAACCCTAGAAGCTGAGGTTCAATTTTTTCCATGATCGTAAATTTTTGCATTTTACAATAAAAAAGGATAATGGATTCAGATATTCAAATTCATTATCCACAGAAGTAATGTGGATTTGGATAACAGGTTTGGATATTCAAATTCGTTATTCGTAACAGTAACACAGAGTTGGATAATGGATATCTAAAGGTTTATATCTACATCTACTTCAAATTCGTTGCGGATGATAATTATACTATCCGAATCCATATCCGTTCCGAATTTGCAATATCCAAATCCACAAAAAGGTAGCTTGAACAATTACAAATATCAAAATCCGTACAATTCTGTGTCATTCCTAAATATAATGATAAACGAGGTATTGTTTCGACAAAGAATTCTACTAAATTTGTAAATTAGTAAAACTAAAATAATCTAATTTAATCCAAACAGAAAATTAAAGCTTGTGAACTGAAAGCTAAATAAAAGCATATAACAAACAAAGCAAACAATTAAGATTTAATTAATCAATAGATAAAAACTCAAGACTACAAATTCTCCCTACATTTTATTTGACTCTCTTCTACTCTTTTAGCTTTACTAATTATAACGAACTGTTAACCTAGAATTCTAATGTCTTTATAAGTCTCTCCTAATGTTTTTATAAAATATTCCTCTCAAATAATTCACTATATTCATATGATAACTAAATTAAAGAGAAGCTCATTTAGCTTGGACCCTAAATTGGTTACACATGACATATAAGTATCTTCCTATTTCACATGCAAATCAGTTCATTCAATTCGATAAATGAGTATTAACATATATCATTCAATTTATGTCTCAACACAAAATTCTCTTTCCCAAGTTCATCAAGGTTGACCAAAATCAATATAATTGAGACCAAGCAACTAGAAGCATTAGACGCCAAATTGAATAAACAAGTTAAATACCATTAAAACCAAAAGAGAGTAAAATAATCCAAACTAGATGTAAAAATCTATTATAATTTTAGAAAAAATATTTTAATTCATGCTAACAAAAGAACACACAAAACAAAGAAAGTTTATCATTATCAATATTATAAGAAAATAAAAGAATAAGAGAAAAAAGAAATAAAAGATTGTCGGATCTTCAAGCTTCTCCGAATCTCTCTTCTACTCGAGCAAACTTTTGATGGCTGCTCTCCTTTTCTTAGAAAATTAGGTTTACAGAACTCAAAAAAATCATAAGTTGTTTAAGATATACTATTATAAAGTTTTGAAAGCCTAAAAGGAAAAACTTTACGCATAAGGATCAGGTGGTGCCACAACCTCAGCTTCTAGCGCCGCGATGCCAGGCTTTCGGGTTGGGATTGTGATTCTAGGGCTACAACCCCGGCTTCTGGCATTGTAGCGCCAGGCTTGCTAGTTTTTTGGATGCTTTTGCGATATTCATGTCACCATTTGAGAGCTCCTTCTAGCTTCAGACCGGCAAAATATGAAAACGTTTAAACAATTGATTAATTTAATTACAAAATAAATAAATAAAATTAACCTAAAATAATTAAAATTAATATCCGAATTACAACTCAAAAGCTTAATTAACGTTAATACATAAAAGATAATTAAATAACTTCATCGCATAAAATTATTAATTAACTTTTCTTTTCTTATAATTGAAGTTGTCAAGATTTATACTTTTAACCATTAAATTCAAGGATCCAACGTTTTACCAACAAACAACATGGCTGTTGGCAAGTCTTAGCCTTTTTAGCTTCTTGCCTTTGGAAGACTTTCCAAGCACATCATTATATCTACGGTAATACACATGCTGCACATACCGAACAATATTAAACAGGATTATAAAAAATTGACAAAATACACGAAATTTCAAATCTACTTCGGATTCTATCCCAATTCTCCATTCATTGTTCTTCATCATTCTCTTCCCATCTTTCTCCTTTTATCCATGTACAAACAAGTGGTAGTAACTAAAACGGCGAAGGATAATCAACTTACTACCACATTAAAACTTCATCAGCCCCCCTCCCACCGCCCCCCCCCCCCCAAAAAAAAAAGGCTTTTATCGGTTTCAAACTTATAATACATTTACACAACTTAGCAATGGCAACTGATAATTGAAACTCAAGGATCAAATTCCCATCAAGAAAAACAGAGGGTTTCATTAATTAATGAAATGAAATTAAAAAAATGATTTCAAATCCAGTAATTTAACAAAAGAATACAGAATTAACAGTGATGCATCGCACCAAAATCTCAACCTTTTTTTCCTTTGGAAAACTGAAAATAATACCTGGATTTTATGGATTCCGAGTAGGGTTTTCTTGTTTCAGAGAATTAGAAGAAGATTGAGAAGGTTGTTGAAGAGCTTCCAGTTTTGAGCTTGTTGAAGAAATGGCTTGAATCCGAGTTGTAAGGTCAAGTACCCAAATGCCAAGGATCCGATCACCACTATAACTGATCTCACTGTATTGGCCTTTGCTCTTTCCTTCATTCTTTTGCCCCTCTTTTGCTCCTCTGCGGCTTTGCCCTATCCAGAAATTTGCTAGACTAGGTTTTAGCCAATTTCCAAACATGGTCAACGACGTCGTTTCACTTTATTTTGGTTTTGACATTTTAATCGGCCGCACCCTCATTTGACCAACCCAATCCAACGGCTGATGAAAAAAGATTACGTCTTAAAAATTCTAATTTTCAATTTTTTTTTTTCAATTAGAGGTCTTCAATGGTCAAATTGAGTCTTATTTTAAAAATTTTAAATTTTTTGTTTAAATTTAAATTCAACTCAACTTGTTTTGTTCAAATTATTTATATTTATTATTCATAATTAATAAAAAAATTAAATATATATTTTTAATTAATATTTATTTATAATTAAATTTAAATAAAAATATTTTTTAATAGAATAAATTTTACTGCCAATACTTGTATTATCTCTAAATTTGAGTTTTAGTCATTCTACTATAATTTTTATAAATTTAATCCTCTTACTATATAGTGTTGAAAATTTTAATTCCATTAATAACGTTATCATGTTCATTCATTAAAAACACTGATGTAGATATTAACTTACTGATATGACCATTGACTTTATTGACAAAGTAAGCTTTGTCAATAAAACTTTTCAAACAAATTATATTATTAATCCCTATACTTATAAAAAATTACGAATTTAGCCCTTTTACAATGATTTTAAAAACTTTTTTATTTATGTACTTTTTAAGATTTTAAAATTTAATCAAATCTTTAAAATATAAAAAAATAATTAAAAATATTCACAGAGAGATTTGATTATATTTATATTAATGTTTAAAATAATAATATTAGTACAATTTTTTAATATAAATATTGAAAAGAGTAATATTTATATGAACAATATTAAAAATATTTATAATATTAAAACAATGATTTTTGAGTTGAAATAAATAAAAAAAATCAATCAATTCCCAAATATTGTAGAATATAATAACTTCAAGGAAAAAAATTAGCATAAAAAGATTTGATTAAATAATAAAATTTTAAAAACAAGTTAAGAAGTCGCATGAAAATAAATTTCACATTATAGGATAATACATATTATTGATCGATTGAAAATTAAATGAAATCTCTTTTTTGAAAATTATTTTTTAAAATTTCAAGGAAAAAAAGTTATCCATTAATAAGGGTACTTGCCAAATTTGTGAATATAATTTTTACTTTAATCATGTCTTAAATATAATTTTTATACTTAAACTTACTTAACACGAATATTATTATGTTAATAAAAACTATTTTATTCCATTTTAATTAAAAGGATTTTAAAATTTTAATAAAAGTATTTAATACTTTAATTTTAAATATTTATTGAATATTATTAAATATAAATATTTTACATTTCAATAATAAATTATTAATATTAGGAAAAATAATATATTTTATTATTTAAATAATAAATATTTATAAAATATTTTTATTTGAATACTGTTTTAATAATGACTATACTTTTAATCATTTTTTTATAATTTTAAGATTGAATCAAAATTTAAAATCTTGAAAAGTATAGAAAAATTTTCAAATTATAGTAGAAGAAATAAATCTACATTTTTCTCTAAATACAGCACAATTCACCTAAAAAGTTTTGCTGATTAAACTTGTCACGTCAGGAATCAACGTTCATGTAACTATTTTTAACGGATGAACATTAACACCATTGTAGATGAAATAGAAATTATAAAATTATATAATAAGATGATTAAATATATAAAAATTATAGTAAAATAACTAAAATTTAAATTTAAAAATAGTATGAAAATTGACAATAAATTTTTTTTTAATTATTAAATATTAATTCGGATGGACTTAAATTAATTAAAAATATACGGGTCTACGAGTGGTCCATTTTCATCTATTCTACATAGCTACCAAATTTCCACTGAAATTTTACACTAAAAAGGGTTTTGATATAATGGCTCTTCTTTTGACCTTGGGACTTTCTTTACGTTGAACCAATCATGTAAAATGCATATTAAAATAGCTGAAAGGTCTGAATGTCACGTTTTTGGGTGCTGCACATGTTTTGAAGCATCTATGTTGGGAAGCCAACATGTCCCGACCTCAGTCCGGTAACAGTATGAATTGTTAGTATTACGTTGACCTATTGCTAAGTGCTAAAAGATCCATAGGGTTCTACTTTAAGAATTAGCCAATACCCAATTAAATAACTGTTTTTCTTTTGAATTAAACGTGGGAAATCATTTAAATCTGAGAAAACCTTTTACCTTCGAAATCTTGGATTGAATTTTGTTTGTTAAAAGAATACCTCACAGATATTGAACAATCTTAGATTTGATTGATTTATTAGGAACTTAACAGGGGTCAATTTTGTAAAGGGCTTGATACAAGGGATTCTTGAGGCAATTATTTGCAGGCTGAAATTGATATTATTAAAACATTATTTTCATTATTAAATAATAATTCTTAGTTTAAGCATGAAGGGTTTGTCCCATCTCCTATTGATATCGTAAAGAATGAAATTGTTATTTAAGAACTTTTAGTGTCATTAAAGTATTAGAAAATTAAGCACTGAATTTTTAGTATTAAATTGATAACTACTAAATTTATATTATAAAAGTTGGTTTTATGTGTTACTAGAAATTAAGTATATAATATAATTATATTATTTGATAATTGTTAATGATTTTTTGATAGGTGATAACTGTTAATGTTGATTATTCGTTTCATTATTTTAACCTTCTTATCATGACATTTTATATTATTTTAAATAGTTTTCAATAGAAATTAAGTATTTGATATTATTATATTATTAGGTAAGTGTGATATTATTATATTATTAGGTAAGTGTTAATGTTGATTATTTGTTTCATTATTTTAACTTTCTTATTATAAGATTTTATATTATTTTAAATAGTTTTGGATAAAACTTAAAAGGGATAATTTAAATCTCTTTTCTTTTATAACAAAAATAAATAATTTAGTTTAAATATATTTAAAAAAGAATAAAATTGACTGAATAAATATGATACGTAATATTTAATATGAGTTAGCAACTTGAAAATTTCCGATGCATATCAAACCAACTCTAAATCATACTTAAATTTAATAGGAAATTCAGGCAATGTTATACTATCATCAAGACTCAAAATACTGTAAATGAAGCATGGTAGGTTCAATGATGACAACTTCAACAACTAAATATCCCCTAAATTATCTGTATATTCGATTAACGCTAGAAGACTTATTACTTAGTAGAATTTCAATAGCAAAAGCAATGGCCTCAAACATCTGCGATGGTAACTTCAAT
This sequence comes from Adansonia rubrostipa, assembly GCA_038381775.1. Lineage (NCBI taxonomy): Eukaryota > Viridiplantae > Streptophyta > Magnoliopsida > Malvales > Malvaceae > Adansonia > Adansonia rubrostipa. Next base: position 5,703,636 of record JBBYHM010000002.1, on the reverse strand, counting down.
TTGCACACCGGGCTCTATGGTAATTGACGTGACTTGCTTCACCACATCTGGTGTGCTATACAAATCAATCAATCGTTTGTGGATGCGCAGTTCAAATCTGTCCCATGTGTTGGTTCCTACACAAACATCAAAAAAAAAAAAAAATTTCAATAAAAGTTTGATATAAATGTGCTATCTTTAGTCATTCACGGTGAGACTAGATTGTGGTTTGAAATCTCTTTTAAATTTTTTGCCTCAACCAGAAGCATGAAATACTATTTTCAAGACCTGGGTAGGTGGGTCGTACCTATCAATCCGAGTAAATAGCTTGATCTACGGATAGCTTTACTACTATCATCAAATCGTCTATTCCATGATTACAAGTCTAAACCATAAACTTAAAGAAGGAAATCTTCTCAAATAAAATACCTTCACCGCAAGGAGCTTTCCTAGTTGTAATACGGAGAACTTTTGTAGGCATTCTCACAGGTCCCTTAACCCTAATATCTCGAGTCTTAGCACCATGGATCAAATCACTGCAAACTGGAGTTTCACCAAATTTTCAATGATAACAAAAATAAAATATTTTTCTAACAAAGGTAAACTTAATAAAGTATATTAATGAAAATATATGATGATATACCTTTCTCCAGATTTTTCACATTTTTTGAACAGAGGGTGATTCTTATCTTACGAATTTGATCATGTGGCTCCTCGTAACCTGGCTTGCTAGGTTTCATGGGTGAATATGCCATTGTTCCTTTTAACAACTGAAATCTGTATTCATAAAAGAATGAAAAAGCTGAAATCCATATTCATAAAAAAAAACGAAAGAAAATAAAATAGAAAAGAAGAACTGAATTGAAAAAAATACGAAGTCATGGCTTTACTAGGGTTTTTGTTTCGAAACAAGTTTGCTTTGCCTCTAAGGTTTTGAATTTAGGTTATTTCTGTTTGATACGTCAGCTTATATAGTTGCTAATGTCAAATTAGGGCTTCTTAATTAATCTTTTTGTATTAGGATGGTGCCGTTTTGTAAACATGGGTTTGAAACCCAAAATAGTTCTCAACGTTAATAGCCCAGCCCTAATACTTATACTTCATCCATCCTATTCTGGGGTCAAGTATCTACAACCCCACGAAACATCTAGGTCGAAAGGAAAACCCAAACCTTAGGAGATCTATCCATGGCCTCCTCCATGTTATCCAGATCAAGATGTTCCCATTTTAAGGGTTAGCTTACTGCTTTTTCAGTTTTGGATTCCTTGACTGCTAACATTCCTCCACTTATTTTCCTGCAGCTTTAAACCTTGGCTTCCTTACCTGCTAAGCTACCTTCAACTTTGTTTCCTGCAGCATTTAAACCTTGGATTCTTTAGCTGCTAATCTTTTAATGGAATGATGGAACTGGAGTTTCAGATCATCATATGTTTGATCTTAGCATTGAACAAACCTAGAGGCTGCTTACAAAGAATTTTTTTTTCACTTAAAACCAGTCAATCATTTTTAGAATTTTAGTTCAATATTTTCAGAAATGTAAAGAACTAGTCGTCTTGTAAATATGGCTAAATATAATGGATTTTCATGTCTCAGGTGGCATGAGAAAAGAATGGTGTGTAAATGATTTCCTGAATTTAGAGAGGAGAAGGTAAACTGATTTTGAAATATTGCCTGTATACTTTATTACTACAACAAAACTTCAGCCAGGAAAAATAAATAAAACAATTAAATTCCTCTTGAGGATATTGGCTAAATTGTTGGATTCAACTCATCCGAGAAATCTGGATTAAAGAAATTTTGTTTGCATATTTTTGAGAGTAGATGCAACAATGGCGTAACTTTATCAGACTGATACTGTTTTACCCTGTGTAATTTCAGATTGCATCATAAAATGGTGGAAGATGAATGTGGTAGGAATTTTTCGATTTAATCGGTTGTCTTGTTGTCCTTTCTGATGAAATTCCCATGTAGCTCACCCCTGAGCTTGTTGTTATTGGACCCATGTACATGGTCTATTGCAGATGGTTTCTTACCTTTATTAAATGGAGAATGGTATGACCTGAAAGATATCACTTTTCTTTGAGCTATAAGATTCCCAAGTTCTGTTGGATTGATATTTGATTGCTCTAATTCTTCACTTTTCTTTAAACATTTGTATCGGATGTATATCTAACATGGGTATAAAAATATAACTTTTGATGGATTCTTCAAATATATAAAAAATTTTAAAAAAAATTGAACACTTTCGAATAAGATATATATTGGTACCCAATACTCACATTTGAATTCAAGTAACGAAGGAGGGAACAACTATTATTTCATATAGTTTGTGGTCCTTCATTTGTTTGGTTAACATTTATTATTGTATCCAATCTGAATTTCAAATCTATTTTTCTTTTATTTGTTTATGTATTTATTTGCAGACTGATAAACTTATTTGATATTTTTGCTGATTTGAGTTCAATTGTCAATATCACTATGCAAAATAGAAAAGCTGAAACATGTATCTTGTCTCCTCTAGCCAACTACTTCAACCGCCCAATGCTATATCATATGAAAACTATATTATAGGTATAATTTGGAGTCAATTAAACATTATATACTGACCACCCTTCACTTTCATAAAACTGTTAGAATTACAAAAACCAAGTGCTGAGGCCTGTGAAAAGATTCAAGTCACATATCTGGTTTTTATTAATATTACAAAAAATGTCATCAAGGGCAACCTATGTTACACAGATTCTTCGATTTTTTTTATAAGGTATTCGTGTCTAATACTTATGTCTAACACATTTTCAGAACATGGATACGGAGGGTACCATCCTCCAACTATGTTGCTTCGACTTTTTTTTTTTGAAGCACCTGTGTTTGACATTCATGTTCAAAATTTATTTGAACATACGTATGCTCCAAATACATGAATTAACCTAGAAAACATACTTGTGTCAGATGTACAATTGTAACCGACACTCACACCTCAATCCGAATAATATAATTCTCCAAATATATGAAAAATTTAAAAAAAATTAAGTATAACTATATTTGACACTCATTCTAATCATGGATAACATAAATCATAAATTTGTATGCTATTTTTAAGTATGTCTTTCCATCCATACTACTTTACTGGTTAGTCCATGTGAAAGCCTGATTGAATTCTGAGTACCTGACTGAGTTCTTTGCGTCTTCTAGATTCTTGCAAAACAACTGACTGGCCGCGTACCTAATAGCCTTGTTGGAAGACCGGCGCTGGAAGTTAGGTAAGTATAAATTTATTACAATTCTTATAAACTTCCACCTTGAATCTTTATGAAATTATAAAACTGCCAACTAAAGCTAAAACTTTCGATTTGTCTTAAGACTTCTGGAAATCAGTGTTTAACCCCGCCACCTTCTTAAAATATTTTTATGCATGCGTCCAGAAGTTATTAACTTCACTTGACTTGAATGCTCAAAATAGTCGATTTCAACCAATTCTTTGTATCTATTTATTCTGAATCAAATTGGTTAACATGTTGGCTTGAAGATTTTGTTGGAAGTTTCACCATTGTTTTCTCTTTCAAAGTTCTCATAGTTGTCCTCCTCTCATTGGCAATATAGTATATTTGACATGGGAGTGTTTAATTTTTTTTCATGCATTTGGTGGGTCTTTAAAAAGTTATATCTTCGTATTCATATCCGAAAATATGTTAAAAGTAAATATCAAATATGAATACTTAAAAAAATATGAAAGATCAAAGCAATATAGTTATAAAAGCTTCCAAGTACAAGTTGGAGGAGTCACAGTTCTATACTAAAAAAGTAAATATTTGTCCACATTCAGTCAGTATGATTCTTTGTTTACTTGAATTCTAGATCACTTTCATCATATCTCACTAACTGTTTATTCCATTCTTTTCTTTTTTTTATGAATCTTTATGTAATTATCAATTATGCATTTATTTACCCTGAATATACAGTTATGAACAATTTTGTAACATCATTTGTTTGAGTTTATTGTGGCTTTACTCTCCCAAATATCTAGTTTTGGTTGGAAGAGTCCTGTTTTGTCTTGTGTTTTACATTACCAAAAAAAAAAAAAAAAGTACTAAATGAAACTAAAAAAAAAAATGATAAAATAAAATAAAATGTATTTTTTATTTCCTATCAGCATGAATAGTGAAGGTTAATTTGTTTTCATAACAATACTTGTGTACTTGGGAAACCCATCCATTCTTAGATCTAGCAATATTATAATGACATAATTACAAATTCAAATATGATGTAAAAAAATACAAACATAATATAAAAATATGAATATTTTAAAATTGATATAATATAAATCATTAATGTATTAAAATTTATACTACTTTTATTAATATAAAGTGGTTGGTGGATTGGTGTCACAAGTGATACTAATTTAGTTTATAAAATTATTATTTTATCAAATCATTAAAAAAATATATACTAATGAATATAAATCTAGGGATATGGTTGTTTTTTTAATAAAATAATTTTAAAATAATTAATAAAGAACTAAAGAAAGAAACCATCAATTTTTTTTTAAAAAAATTATCAATTATCTATTTTCCTCTAAAAACTATTTTTTTTCTAATCACCTAGATGATGGATGTCTCAAATTTTAGTATGAATTATTTATGTATTAAAATTTTAAATAAATATAAAATATCTTAAATATAATCATAATATCATAAAATATATAAAATGATACGAATATTTGAATTATCATTTTTTTTTTGTCGATTCTCCGTTGCAAATGGAAACAAAACAAATTTAAAAAAATTAAAATTAAAATTTGATGGATACTTGGGGTGCTATATGCTCTGACGCACTGAAATAAAGCACTTTTGAATTCATAAATGGGGGAATCATCAGAACTATTTGCCTTTGCAGACCTTTTCACCTTCACCAAAAATAATACATGATTTCATTTCATTGCTATTAGTCTTAGAGAATAGAGACCATTCATCAGACTCCTTTGGCCGATCTTCCAGCATAGGACGTCCGAAAATTCATAAAACTCTGCATCCTGCATGTGGCTTTGCTGCTCACTTTCTGGCTGCTATTTTGATTAAAGCTCCTTTAATATCGTTGTTGGTATAACTTTTAGTTTTTAATTTATTAAAGTCTCGTTTATCATTGTTGTTAGTATAGTTTTTTAAGTTAAAAGTAACGTTGAAAATTTACATTGTAGTACATCTTACTTCTATTCATCATATTCAAGATTCATATAAACATAAAATAACAGAAAAAGAAGGGTTAAATCATGACAATGAAATTAAAAACAAATGAACATATTGAACAAAGCCTAAATTTTCAGATCAAACTTAAATTGTCTGCAAATAGCTTTGCAAGTCTTGTTTCATAACAGCCCTTTTCTTATCTTTATCTTCTTCTCATGCTTGGACCCTTCTTTACGGCCATTTCTTAACTTTATGTCTTCAGGCAGTGAAGTTGAAGAAGAAGAAGAACAAGATGATGGCGAAAAAGAAGAAGCACGTTGCTTCTTCAACCTCAGCAATTCTTTCCACAATACAGTACATTTTGGTGGCCTTGGAGATGGGTCATCATCTACAAACCAATTCACCTTACTCTCCTCCTTGTTAACTACTTTTTCATCATCTTCGGTAGCATCTTTCGTTCCAAGTCTGATTTTTTTCAGCTTCTCCGTATGTTGCTGCAGTCGCCGAAACGGAAGCAACTTCCCTTCGAAAAAAAGCTCATCGGCAGTCAACATGGCATGGCCGCCACCGCTCACAATATTGCTTGAAAAGAACTCAAATTCCGCAGCACCTCTTGCCTTAACTCTCTCCTTCTCCGGCTCTTTCTCTTCGTTCCTGGAATGTGGACTGATGGAAATGAAGTTTGTTTCGTCGAGGAAATCACCGGAGAACGAAATTGGCTGGATGGTACTCCTTGGGAAGGTTGCCTCAACAGCTTCCGGGGCCATTCCTTTAGGATTCAGGGAAAATATTTTTCTGGAGCTTAGTCAGTGTCTCATGAGATGTGCAATGATGCATGGGATTTCTGATTTATAAAGGGAGGAGATGCATGTTAAGAATTTCTTTGCTGTAATTTATTTTTATCATTTAGTTTAGTTATTATTACTTCGTTATTATTGTTAGTAATCGGATTGGATGAATTTGAAAGCTTAACTTAGTTGACTTATATAATTATCTTAAATAAGCGGCATTTAATAATTTTAAATTTTAAATTTTAATATTTACAACTTTTACTTTTATCTTTAAGTTTAAACTTTACTTGTACCCAAAAAAAAAAGTATAGCCAATAAGATGTACATCATTTCATAATACAGATATAATGAGTTATGCATGTTTTATTTTGATAAATAAGTAATAAATATAATACGATATATTTAAATATAACTAATAATATAGCTTTAATATACATATTATATTCATATATAAGATTTTCGCATATTTAATAATTTATATTATGTTTATATCTATATGATTGATAAAAAAAAACACAACATAACATGCATGAATTGTAAAGTTTATATATAGATTAATTTTTTAAAAAAAGCCTATATATAATACATAATCCAAATATACCAAACAAATCCAATTATATACATATTACATTATTGTAATATATAAACATATATTTTAACTGACCTATTGTTTTTAATTACTGAAATACTTACACTCAATCCCAAGTATATTTTACAAAATTCTACACAATTGATGCGTAACATACAAGCTTAATTATTATGTTTTAAAGCTTAAATGCATACTTTGTTCCCTTCATTTTTAATTTCTTTAATTTTTCCCCGTCAAAAAATTAAAACCAGCAAGTTTACACTGATTATTTATTACCCTGAAAATTCATTTTAAATTTCTTTATTTTCCCCTTTTCTTTGACAATTAGGTATCTAGATTTATCCACGGAAAAACAATAGCATAATCAAATCTAGTCGAATTTAAGTTAAAAAAAAGTTCGAGTTTAGTTCAAATTTGAAGTTCGAAGGTTAGTTTGAATTCAATTGAATTTTACTATTAAAGTTCGTGCTCTATTCTAAATAAAAATTGAATTGATTAATTAGCTTAATTTACGTTCTTTTACCTCATAAAAATGAACTTAATTATCATACTTTATTATAAACTCAATTATTTGTGCTTGAACTTGAATTCAAGGTCGAAGTAAAAATAAAAAAGCTTAATTAAGCTTATAAGCTACTTGAGTTAAATATTAAGATACTCAAGTTTGGCTCATTTAATAGCTCAAGCTACTCAAGCTCAATAATAACTAAGCCAAATTCAGTTTTTTTTTTCAAATTGAACCTTAATAACTTATAAGCATAGATATTTCGTTTACACTTCTAATCACAAATGAAATCTTTATACATCTACACTTGACACTTGTCACAATGTTGAAGAAAAATTTGCTATTGGGTTAAGACAATTATTTAAAAAGACTCTTTTAAAGATATCTTTCCATTATATTGATATTTTTTATTAAAATTTAGGGTAAAATTCATTTTTACCCCTATGTTTCGCTTGTGTCTCATTTAATTTTATTTGTTTTTTTATTAAAACTTTTATCTCATGTGGTTTAGCTCTTAGATAAAAAGAGACAATGTCATTAAAAATATTGATATGGTGTTATAGCACAAGAGATTAAAATGTTACACAAACAATAACACAGGAAGTGAAAATAGACTTTTTTTTTATCTTGAAAATAAAACGGTGTAATTTTTTGACAAATAAAATGAAATTTAAAAGATATAAGTGTTAACATAAGATTTTTTTTTATATCATTCGACCAAAGCATAAGATAAAGATAACCTTTTCCTTAAAATTTATGCAAAACAACGTAGGTAGATTAACCAATTTACCCTTGATTATAAAACTACTTTTTAAAATAATGATATTTGAAATAAATTATTAAAGTACTATTATTCTTTTATGTCAGAAATGTCACTTTGATTGACGTATTTAATGTGAATATGTCAAGTACTTTTTGATATATCCTATGTGGAAATGTTAAGAGCATTGATACAATGTAAGATGTGCTAATTGCTTTGATGCATTTGCATTAATTACGTTAATCAAAATAATATTTTTTAATATAATTAAATGATAGTATTTTTATTTCAAAATAACATTATTTTTATTTTGATAATTTATTTCTAAACAACATTATTTTAAAAATTAACTTTATAATCAAGTATAGAGTGCCAATCTGTCGAGCAACGTAACGAAAAAGTTAAGATATATAGTTATCCTTTAGTCATAGGGACATTAAAACCGATTTTCTGGCGGATTTTGGGGGGAATACAATTGATTCGATATAAACTCCAAGGCCGAAAGTATTAAACACACCAATGTGATTAAACTGTGTAATGAGTGGGGGACCATTAATTACTATTTTTTCCCTTTTCTTTTAAATTTGTTCATGATTAACCATAGTCTAGTTTCATGCAAAAGCCGAGTTGTTTCGGTCAAAGATTCAAATTGTGAGCGAGACATTGTATTTTTCATGGTCACATGTTATTGTTTAAAAAATCAGATTAGATTGATTAATTTGATAGATTTAATTAAAAATTAATGATTCGTTCAATTTGGATTATCTTAACGAATTACAGATATGATGAATCAATTTAACTAATAAAAATCTATTTTTTGTAATTTTTATATTTTTTCAAATAATGAGATTTAAATTTTTAACCTTTTATTTATATATAAAAAACCATATTATTAAACCAAATGCATATACTATATTTAATATTAAAATAATATTTTTAATATTTAATTTATTTTTAAATTGAATATTCTCATTGAACCAATAACTGAGAGGTTACACCAGCCTAACCTCTGATCTTATTTTTTTTATTTATTGTTATAAATGTAATGAATATTATTATAGTTAATGATGATAAATATTAATAGCAAATATCAAAGATAAAAAAAATTAAAACTAAAACCACAAAATAACAAAATATATTGCTTTCGCTATTTATATAGCTGGTTGCGACATTACCCCTGGGATGCTACTACTATTATGGCCGCTTGAAATGGCTACCAAAATTTGCTTCAAAACCCGATAGCTAAGAAGCAATCTAGCTTCCATATACGAGGCAAACGTAGACTCATCCATTGTCGGGTTGCATTATGACCCGAATTTTTTTTCTTTTGTTTAGGCACAAATCAAACTCAAACTAGGGTCAATTTGATAGTTTATTTTATTATTTTAATAATATTAAAAATTATTTTATATTAAAATTTATATATTTTTATAATTAAATTTAAAAATAAATTTTTATTATTAAATAGTAATTTCAATTAGATCAAGTCAACCTAAATTACTAAAACGATGTTTAAGGCTTGACCCATATAGGTTGAGCTTTTTAGACAAAACGGATAATGTGTCCTATAAACAAGTCCTAACATACTTTCATCATCACTTATTAATTTTTTTGAAAAAAAATATTTGAGACTCTTAAGGTTAAACTTTAATCATAAAAATTAGAGCCAAGCAACAATTATTGACAAAAATGTTATTCGGGTTTGAACCATTTGTACAAGTTTAATTGTGAAGCTAAAACTTAAAAGAATATAAGAAATATATGCATCAAACATAGACAGCTAATAGAGCGAGTGGCCAATCCGAATGAAGAAATAAAAAAATTTCTAAACAAGAGCCTGATTCAGATCATGAGCACTTCTGATACGAAACATAGGCATCGGACGCACCCAGCAGGGCGAGTGGCCGACATGAACTTTCAGTTGGTCCACCTCGACTTGCATCATTGGGTGTTAAAGATTGAAGAATAAAAATAGTTTGCTGCCTTCGATTATCATCTTCATCAGCCTCCGAGTTCCTTTTTTATGCACCCACATCAAGGCCGAGTGGCCGACACCATCTTCAGTTGGTCCACCTCAAAACTGCATGCATCATCGGATCTTCAAAGATTAATTGGGGCAACAAAATTAATGCTTCCTCGGCCTCCAAGGTGATTAATGAACTTCGTCATTGATATCCCATTTATGTTTTTACCTTCTAATATTTTCTTCTTGTTTTTGGTCGACAAGCTTTGCCCGTTATCATTTTTCTGTTGTTTGTTTGAAAGTATAGATACTTAAAAGCACTTGATAACCTAACTAATAATTCCTACTTCAACAATGAAATTGTATTATGTTGCATCCACTCTTTATTTTTTTAAAAGTATTCATATTAAATATTCATATCCAATACATTTTCGAATATGGATATGGGGATATATCCCTCTAATTAAGAATTAAAAAAAAATTAAACATATTCGAATTTAACACTCACATTCGAATCTGAGTATTATAAAATTATCTAACTTAATTCAAATTCAATCCAAGTAATGCTATAAATCTGGCTTAATTCCTAGTTAAGTTTAGAGGCTTGAAGCTAATGCAAAAAATTACACCTGCTGAATAAATGGTACAGATATTGTAACAAGCCTAATACAATATTACGTGCTTTAATACAAATTCTGTGCAATATAACCTCATCTCTGTTTTTGAAAATGAAAATGGACAAGTTAGAGACAATCAATAAACATTTTTCGTTAAAAAAAAAGTTTATTACAACTTTAGACAAACCTCAAAGATAAGTTGTACGAAATTGCATTTGATCTTTACTATGGAGTTTGCAGTTTTTGGTGGCAATTGGTGTAGAACTTTTGTGGAGCAAATGAAAATAATTCCAAGCGTTATAATTGAGCCCTTCTTGCTCCATAGTCCATATATATCCAACAAGTCATGTGCTCTTTTCTTTCCATTTTTTTAAGGGTAAAATAGAAGGATGGTCACTCAATTTTGATCATCCAATTATGAAACTTACCATTAATTTTAGCCACTAATGTTTAAGTGTGTGCCCCTATTTTTGTCATTTAACTATTATTTTGTAATGAGACACCGACGTATGATATTTATCAGTGGTGACATGTCATGTCCATGGTATAAAAATGCCATGTTGGCATTACCGACGGGACATAACAAGAAAGGTTGGGGGGTGGGAATTAGGTGACCCAAAGAGAAAGCATGGTTACGATAAAAATAACATCCGCATTTAATTTTGTTCGAGGTTTTTTAAATATTTTTGAATTAAATTGTGAAATATCTTTGAATATGTTAAAATAGAATAATTATTGGTATATAGGTACGAGAGTTTTTTAATTTTACAAGTAAGGTTAAAATATTATTATGTATCTTATTTATCTATTTTTTTATTTTTTTAAATATACATTTAAGATAAATGATTGTATTTTAATTTTACTTGTTAAGTTAAAAAATTTTATTATGAATTTATCAAATAATTATTTGTTAAAATATTCAAAAAAGTATTTTAATACCTCTTGCGTCCCTTGACCTTGCTTCTTCCTCGCAGGACACTCGGATCCACTTCGACCCTCTATGTTCTTCACACATCTAGAAGGAGACCAATGACATCGACCCTCATGGGCCTGATGTCCAACTAAGTGCACTCAACCCAGTCCTTGGCCCCACCAAAACCTTGGGTCGGACATGCTTGCCAGCATTCGGCACAAGCTCCTCAACTGGACGACCACACCCGCCCTAGCGTGCTCTCATAGTTGCAGGCACACATATCCAACCCGCAATAGCAAGCATGGTAAGCCGATATCGACCAAACCCAAACCCTAAACACCAGACTACAATCAAGCATTTACTTAAAAATACGAGAAGAATAAGAGATTATATGCTTGTGTTTGCTAGTGATAACTTAATTACATTAGATGTTAAAAGCATCATGGGCATGAATACGACATTATCTTTTTTGAGAAGATTCGAGTTTTTTATTTTTCTTTACTTATATGCCATATTGAAACCAGATGCATTATTATATTATAAATTAATAGTATATGCTGCGAGTTGTTTTATTGCTGGAAAATGCTTTGAGAATGGAGTTTGAAATTGGGATTTCGTTCTTTTTGCCATTTCTTTCATAATTCTATATTTGAGCTTTGTGCGCATGTGATAACAGCTAATGGTTCTAAAGATAAAATAGATAGTTTCTTGCTTTCTAATTTTTGGATTTATATAATGGGTTAAACGGTTTGACTAACGGGATGGATGGTCAAGGGGGGAAATTGGTATTTTAAAAACTACAATAAAAGTTATTTTAACAGGCCTTCGTGTTACACCTATTAAAGTAACGGTTATCCTAATAAAATTAATTTAAATTAGATTTATTCATAGATTAAATTATTTTAAATTCAATAAGCTTAGTTAAGTTAAGTAGAATCTTTTTTTTATTCGACATAATTCACATTATTATTTATTTAATAAATATTTTAATTTTTTTAAATATTAAAATAAATTTAGTTGAATTAGACTTTAAAAGAATATTTAAACTTTGGCCAGCTAGTTGTATACTTCTAGCTTAACAAAATTTATTTGTTTGGAGTTAGATTCTAAAGGTATTCATAAGCGAAGGCAAACTACGGAATAAATTTTTTTTTTATCTAAGCTCAAGTTAAACTGATTAAAAAACTCATAATACTATTTAAAATAATATTAAAAAATTTTAAATTATTTTTATATTATTATATTTAAATAAAAATATTTTTAATACATAAAAATAATTCGTATCAAATTACTACAAATTATAAAATGTTATATTTAAATTTTATCTAATATAAATTAAATCTACCAAATTAACCTAACTATGCGACCAAGCAACATTATGATACGCCCATGTGTCTCTACCTAATTAATCCACCGGTTGGCGTAGCTGACTCCACCGGACCTAATTAATTATTATTATTATTATTGTTTAGTTATTTATTATAGAATAAATTCTATTTTTTAATCCATTTTTGACATTCTAGTCTCAATTTTTTTAACAAATTATTCTTTTTAATTTTTTAATAGGAAAAAAAAAAATTTATATGCTTCCAGAAAAATATAAATTTGCTGCCATTGGACTTTTCTCTTGGGTTCTCCTTTTTAGCTTCTTTATGAATTTGACCGCCCTCTTATCTCTCTCTCTCTCGCCGCTTTCCCTTCCTTTCTTATAAGCCCTAATCTCATCTCAATTTTTGATCTTAATCTTACCTAATCTCACCTTTAATCACATAAACAACGGCTTTTTTTCTCGATCCTTTTCTCTTTTATACAGGTAATGATTATTTTACTTTTTTTTCTCGTAAATATTGTTTTTTGTTTGATGATAAACGAGCTTGCTCTTCGGATTCGTTGTGAAGAAGGTTGATTTCTGGCTTCGCTTTGATTTTTGAACGTTGATCTAATATTTATGTTCAAAATTTAATATATTTCCCTATTGTATTAGAATTTTTTTATTTGGTTTTTGCATGTGTTTAATTGGGATTTTTTATTTTGTTATCTATAATGAGATTAATAAATTCGAATTGCTAGTTAATTTAGATCATTTTTGTTCCTTAAATTGTTTCCAAGTTAGGATGTTCTTTTAGTAGTGTGATGTATAATTAGAGCTAATTAACATAATAAATACCTATTATTAGAAGGGAAATCTAGAAATATCAAGAATCTGAGAATGGGTTACCTTAGATAGGGCAAATTGATTGATAAAGATTCTAACTTGTTTTTTTTCTAAATCTTATGCGAGCCTAAATATTCAAACTTCTATTTTATGGCTTAAAATTATGTGAAAACAGGTAAAATCAGAGCTGTAAATTTTATTTTTCTAGATTTTGTTGCAAGAGTGAGTTTTAATTTGTTTCTTCTTTAAGCTTTTCCGACATCAATATTTATGTAGCAATTTTATTTCTATTAATGCGGAATCTCTAACCTTTATCAGGTTTCCTTCCAAAAAAGTTAAAGAAATAAGGAGGAATGTCGTTTATTCGGAATTGCCGTCAGCAATGGGGTGTTTGTCAGGATGATTACCGGTACCGTTTCGATAGAAATAGCTATAATAATTACAATTCCCATAACTACAGGAATTGGAATTGGAGTAGCAACCCTACCCGGACTTTTAACTGTGCCCATGAAGTCTTGGGGCAGTTTGCGGAGCATAATGGCGGCTATCAACATGCACAACCTAATTGTGCTCCTTCTTCGAAAAGAAGAAAGTTTTCTGCTGCTGCTTGGGGAGACAGTGGGAGAAACTTTCCGCCATCTAGCATGCATTGCCCGGCCGCTCCATTGGAATCCAGCAATTTCATTCCTCCTATAAGATCAAACGCTGAGGCCTCTACATCTGTCAGCCATAAACGTGATAGGTCACATTTGGAGGATGATGAATCTGTTTTTATGTCTAGAGACGATATTGAGAGATATTCACCTTCAAGAAGAGATGGTATTGATGCGCTTCATGAAACACTTTTGCGTTATTCTTATTGTGCCTTCATTCAGAACCTTGGTTTGCAGCTTGAGTTGTGAGCTCTCAATCTTGGATACTATTTCCTCTACCATGTTCTTAAAATCATTTATGCATTTTCTGATGTAATAATCTAATCCATATTGTGTTTTTCAGGCCACAAACTACAATTGGCACTGCCATGGTACTGTGCCATCGGTTTTTTCTTCGAAGATCACATGCTTGCCATGATAGATTTGTGAGTTTCTATTACTTAGCGCTCAAGGAATTTATTGCTTAGTTATTTATGGAAAAGTATCCTAGACAGCACCAATGGAATTTTTGAACTCTATAAGCGGGTTTAAAGGTTAATATGTTTCAACATTATGTTGATACACTTAAAAGGGAAAAAAAATTGTTGCTTTTGTAACTTCACTCAAGTTCTGTTCCAATCTTTGGACACCTTCTTTCCTTTTTTCCCCTCATCTTTTGTAGCTATTGCAGTTCTTAGTTTTTTGGATTTTTTTTAAATTTCTGAATGGTAATCTCTTAAAACTTTTGGAAGGTTGATATTATCTTGCTTGTTTGACCGTCTTGTTATGTTTTGAATTTTTTTTCGACTTGTGTCTCTTATACACTCTTAAATCTTAATTTCATGAAGCTATTGAGGTTTAGGTCAAGTTGAGTCTGGTTAAGTTGTATTTCACCGTTTTTATCACCTCAAGGAAAATATTCTTAAATATAGATAATTCATGCGTGCTAGTTGATTTACAGTGAAAAGTTCTATGACCATAAGCAGGTGCATGCTAGTTGACTTACAATTTGACTCTGTTGCAGTTGATTGCTACTGCTGCTCTTTTTCTTGCTGCAAAGTCTGAGGAGACACCTCGCCCTTTGAACAATCTGTTGAGAACTTCTTGTGAAATATTCCATAAGCAGGATTTTGCATTCTTATCCTATCGTCTCCCTGTTGTGAGTACCTTTGAAAGTTTCTGATTTTTCTTGCTAAGAAACGTAAAGGGGATTAAGCTTTTTAGCAGGCTAAAAGTGGAAATAATGCCTGTAAATCTGTTTAAGCCTTGTGAATATTGTCATCCATTGAAATCATTTCCCAACAATGATTAGACTGTAGCTTAGTGGTAATGAAGCAAATTTGGATAAAATTTATTTGTTGCATCTAAATGTTAATTTAGACTTGTCAGCTTCTTGAAATTTAGGCATTAAACTGTACATTTGTGGTTCAGAACATTTTAAAGACTGCTATGTAATTAATCCTTCATTAGCATGCTTCACGATATGGAAAATGTTTTGGCTTACATAGAAAGAATTTATTGTTGCCAATGCCACTTTTATTAAAAAGGGAAAGGGAAAAAAATTCCACTTTAGTTTTGATCTGCTGACATTAAATGAGTTGATTGTTTAACAGGATTGGTTTGAGCAGTATCGGGAGCGTGTGATTGAGGCAGAGCAAATGATACTGACTACCTTAAATTTTGAACTCAATGTGCAGCATCCATATGCTCCTCTTACATCCATTCTTAACAAACTAGGCCTTTCACAAACTGGCTTGTTGAACCTGGCCTTAAACTTGATCAGTGAAGGGTAAGGTTATCTTTAATGCTTCAATTTTACTGATTATTTTTTATTTGAAGTTAATTTTACAGGTGCAATATGTTTGTAAGGATTAGTTCAGTTAATTTTAGAAGTAAAACTGACTGCTGCATTTTGAACTTTACCTTGATCCAATACACAATGTTCTTGTTACATGTAGAATGATTATGATCCTTCTGCCTTTTCAGGTACCAATTTGGTTTAGTTATTTCGTTGTCATGTTTGAATTATTCCATAGCCTAAGAATAATGCTCATAGAATGGGATTTGTTCTTGTGGGTTGTGGCTATGATTAAGTTGCTGTTTTATGCACTTGGAGTTATGGGTGTTCCAATCCCTCCAATCAGCAGATTTTATGAGGTTTCAACTTTAAAGGGATTTTGGGTGGGGTGTCCCTTGCAATCCCTATGAATTGGTTGAAAAAATTGAGTTGGGGTTTGAAGAAGGTTTTGCAGGTTGTCTTCTTCCATCTCGTCCAAAAATGTGTACTTCTGTCCATAATTTTCTTCTTTAGCACAGCATATTGATTCTTTTGGCATGGCATATAATTGCAGGGTCATTACAAGCTTAGCGTGCTCTACTGTATGATATTGTTAGCTGGCGGATTGATGTGATGTTCATGGAAAGTTTTGTTTTTTACATCTTAAGTTGAACTGCTGATATTTATGGTTCTTTCCTATGATTTTACCCCTTCGACTTGGTCATGGCTATGAAAGCCAGATGACCTTAAGAATCTAGTCTTGTTATTTTACTTTTAAACTTGTTTTTTAGAGTTTCAGTTTTTTTTGGAACCACTCTGGAGTCCATGAACTAACTTTGAGTTTGTGAAATCTGGCTGCCTCCCTACTCTGTGTTCATTCCATACCGATCTGGAGAAAAATTATTGACTTGGAAGGGTCAATAGTGCGTTCTTGCCTCCTTTTTTAAATATAAACATTGTGTTGATCTGGTGATGATTTTCCTAGATGTGAAATCATGGTTTGTTCTTATCATCCTACCTTTTTCCCCCTGGAAATGGAGGTTTTTTGGTTTTTCCAAAATTCATATTTTGTTTAACTATTTCATCTAGTTTTGAAAAGATTTTCAGATTAGAGGGTTCCAGTTTGATTTTGCCAATGGCATTGTCTTTCTAATGAACGTTAAAACCTCTTTTCAAGGGTTGCTTATTATTTAAAAATCTTCCATTTTGATTTATGAGTACCAGCTGGATGTGTATCCTGTGTCTGGGTTTCAGTCCTTTCAAATTTAGAGTCTGTGTACTTGTTAGATTCTCTGAACTACCATGCAGTATCAGTCATTGGGGATTGGTTAGATGCAAATGATTAATTGATCTGGTAGCACCTTCAGGTAGCATGGCAAGAAGCAACCAATTCCAAAATATAATGAAAATGCAGTTAACTTGTTTCTACACATTCTACTTGTGTTATTTGAATTGAACACATTGATTCTCACTTAGGGTTTTATGCATTCCTTCTGACCGGTTTCTAAACCTTGAATCGAGTACTCTCTTGTGGTTGAATTCCTGGTGTTGCTAAGTATAGAGTTTATTCTTGCTTTTGGAGTACATTATTAGTGTGACTTCTACTCTCTTCCTTCTTTCCCCCTATATATATATATATTTAGATATATATTATTTGCTAGATTGAGAAAAATAGGATGGTCAAAGATGCCTCGTCCTTCGACGAGTCTGCAAATTAAATGGAAACTTCTCTAAATGTTGGTTTACATCTTGTATTGGTTGGAGCGAGTTGTGTGTGCTTGGTAAGTGTAAATGGCCATATTGCTTAAAGCACTTTGCTAATGCTGGATGTATGAACTTTCGAACTAAAGTAGTTGGCATTTTGAAGCAATCAGTTACCAATACGAGAAATGTTACCTTGTATTAGGTTGAACTAGAATAGGCTTGGCTAAAAATTCACTTGAGAATTTACTGTCAATTAGAATGGACAGTATGAAGCCTATCGCAATGGATGTGCAGCACAAGGCAGCCTGAGGTCTTTAATTTCTTTTGGGTCAGACTTGGAATGTCAATATTGGTAGGGCTTGGTCCTTTGTGGGCCTTGGTCTTGTGATTATATAATGCATTCTGGTTCATGGTATAGCACAGTATTCTACTGCCTGTTATTTTATGAACGCTTTTCCCGTAAGCTAGAGGAGTGCATCAGATGTGCTCGAAAGTTATTAATCCTTGTCCTTGTTGGTTCTTTCTCTTTCCTACCAAGCTGGGGGCCTTAAAGAGGCCAAATTATGTGAAAAAATAAAATTATGGAAATTATATATACTTATACATGCATGTGTGTGTATGAATGGATTTGCGTTTGCAATCCTCTGGTTCTCCACATTTTAAGTTTTTCTCAAAAGGTGTATTCTTTTTAATCCATTTTTCATTGTTGGTCTTTTTCTTTTCTGAGTTTTGGTTGATTAACGAAGGGCATCTGTATATTTTATATAATATTAGAGATTTATTATACCTTGTGTTACATTTGAGTAGGTGACAAATATTGCTTATGGTGTCATTTCTTGCCTGCCTTTGTTTTCCACATTTAAAAATTTTTTTTTAATTCTTTTTAGTCCATTGATTTTTGCATTTGTTCGTTCTTTTTTTTTTTTTTTTTTTTGAGTTTTGGTTTATTAACAAAGGGCATCTGTATATACTATTTTACACTGTTATGTTACGATCAACTGGTGACAAATATTGCTCATAGCTTCGCCTCTTGCCTATCTTAGTTCTCTGTAACTGGGGTTAGCATGCATGCTCCATGAGCAGTGAGCTATGTTACTTGGACTCGGGTGTGAGTGTCAAATACGGGTATGTCTCCGACATCGATATGTTGAATTTCTTTTCAAGTTTTTCCTTGCATATGGAGGATCCTTAGACGATCGTATGCTCGTACTTATGTCTGGATGTGCATTAGACATGGGTACTTTGAAAAAAGGAAGTCGGAGCAACATAGGCAGTGAGGTATGCTTGTTGATGAGCCTGTTCAGATAACTGATGAGCTAAAGAGACTTGCTTTGATATCTACATTGCGCTGCTACATCTGTTTCGTTTTTAATTTGTGTTTGCAACTGAAGTTAAAAGCACTGCGGATTGGGCTGGAATTGATTTGTTCTCTAGATGGTCATTTCATATTTGCTATAGTTTTTGTACTCTGTCAGCCATGGTGCAGAGATTCTTGGAAAATATTCTACCTGGTGTTGGTGCCATTAGTTGGTAAGGAAAAATGACTTGTCCTTTTTCACTTCAAATCTCTGTTTTGATAATCTCTTGTAGTATTTGTGGTTGATGTCTGGTTCTTGTGGTGATATGTGCTAAGTTCTACACGACATTGCCAGCTTGTGTTTTGCTCCCATGGTTGGTTTGTAATTGTTTACGTTACTCTTGAACATCTAATGAAACAATGATAACTGTCCTGTTCCAATTTTCATTGATCGTTTATTTCTATAATGTGTTGAAGTTCGACTCCTATTTGTAGGCTGAGGAGCTCATTGTGGCTTCAATTTAAACCCCATCATATTGCTGCTGGAGCTGCTTATCTCGCGGCCAAGTTTCTAGATTTCGATCTTGCCGCTTACCATGATATCTGGCAAGAATTTCAAACAACTCCGGCTATTCTTCAAGGTAATCTATACGTTATATTTTTAAGTATGTGAGAATCTACATTTGTGCATCTTATATGGAAGGTTTTATGTCTTATAGTGGTTATACACATTTTAATATCTTATATGGTAGGTTTAATGTCTATGTTAATCAGATTCGGGGATTGGTGTAAAATATGGGTTTTTTTTTTTTTTTTTATAGTTTTTCCATATACTTAGCGGAAAATATCCTTATAGCTATGTCCAAATTCGTAGGACAGGTGTCAGACAGATATTCTAAGGAAAATGAAGAGTCGGACTAGCCTAGATTAATTTTACCTTGATTCTAGTGGAGTGACATAAATATACCCTTGTATATGACTACCATGAGAGGTGGCAAAACCAATATGAACCCAAAATCTCACCTGAAAATGCCCAAACTGAAACCCCTTCAAACCTGAATTGACCAAAAAATAAAAGACCTAAACCGAATCTGAAATGACTTGAATTAGAGATAACCCCAGTCCGAAATATCTTGAAACCAAAAGACATCTTGAAATGGTTACATTTTGCATAAAAACTAAAATTGCTTGAAACTGACCCGAATTTGGCACCTTGTATTCTAGGCTCTCCATGAAAAGATGGGGGGGGGGAGGGGGAGGTGAACTTCATTGTATCTATTGCGTATAATGTAAATAAATCACCGTTTGATGCATGCAGATGTTTCGCAGCAGTTGATGGAGCTGTTCTAATATAATTACATTTGGTCGGATTTATCGAGCACTTAGGGTTCTTAGTGTAATAATATATATACACATATATATTATATATGATTCCCTGTTTAATCTTGGTCAAGGTCTGTGCAGAGATTGAAGGTAGCGATGAAGAAAGTTAATTAGAATTGGTTTAGGGAAACTAGTGGTTAAAAGGATATCTGGCCTCTTTGAATTTGTATGTAGAATGTTAATTTTAAATGCAAATGGAAAATTATCCACATTAACTTGAAACTTTAAACTCTTTCGTTTTCCCTGGGAACATGGTAGGGTAGCAGATTCTATGTTTTGAATTTAAACTTGTTGAATGTTAACTACATTAATCAATTAAATCAAGATTCGGGTTCAAATTTCTCGGTTTTTCATTTTCTTTATACTTAGAGCTTTGAATCTCATCCATCTTTCACGTTAAAAAACTAAATTCAAGCGTCCCATGAGTCATAAAATGATCTTAAGAGTTTGGTACTAGGTTTTAGATCTGTGTTCTCCATTTGTTTTTAATGTTAAATTTAAAATAATTCTATTTTAAGAAATTAGTTCAATTTATCAAATATAAAAGGATAGAAAAATAGAAAGAAATAGCATCTGCGCTCCGCGGGGGGGGGGGGAGCTCCTTTGAAGACTAGAAGATTGTTGCAAACTGGGAAAACTTGCTTTAAAATATTTACTTATATTAACGTAAAATTAAATTAGTTTTACATATTTTAATAATTTTTTATATTATAAATATTTTAACGATTTGACTATTGAATTTATCAATAAAGTTATATTTATTATGCGAATAAAGTTTTAAATCGATTCGATATTTTTATAATGATGATTGAAAATATCGTTTTTTTTTAAATTTATTTAATAGTGAATTTTTCTTTACATTGAATAAATAGTTATATAGTTTTAATTTACTGAAAACTTATGTGATATATATGAATATAGCATAAAAAATGATGATCGAATTAAATAAATATAAATTATATAAAAAGGTATTGAAGTGTGTTAATTTTACCTAGGGTAAGTGGATTGTACATAGATGGAACATGAATTAGATGAAAAATTATTTTAGTGGAGATTTTGGACTTCATAAGCGATTAAGATGATGACAATTACTTACAAATATAATAAAAAATTAATTAAAAATAAAAATTAACACATGACAAACTACCTTGTATGGAGTTAAAAGTTTACACAATCAATATTCCAAATATTAATCTTTAAAAAATTATCTTTAAAACGTTGATTTTGTTGAGAGATTTAAAGATAATTTTTAAGATTATTAGATATAATTAATACCTTTAATCAAAAAATAATAAATAAAATTATTGATAATAATTTAAATCAAATTAAATTTATTTGAACAGAAAAAAAAATCCCATTATCCTATCTTAAAATAAAGTAGGTCTAGCAATGCAGTAAAAATCTAAGATTTTAATCTTATTCTACTTTTTGTCATGTTACATCAGAACATTTATTAAATATAATATCCAATCATGATTTTTTTTATTCAAAAATAGAAATAATATGATTAATTTACCTTGAAATTAAAAATATGATAATAATAATAATAATACTTGAAGCAATATTGAGGAAAATGTCTCCTCGTAATCTGCACTTTCTTCTTGCGTATGACCTTTATGTCAGAAATCGAGCTTTTTATGCTTGTATCCATCCGCCTTACCTTTTGACTCCGAAAACTGATTTATTTATTTTTCAGTAACTTTAGGGCTTCACGTACTTTGGTCCTAGACGTTTAGCTGGTCTCTTCCTTTTTTCAATCTTAGTTCAACTTGCAAAAGTTGAAGATGTTCCCATCACGTCTCTATGAGAGTACTTTTTGTCTGGTTAGGTGTTTTAGCAAATATCTATTCAAAGGGTCAGATAATCCGTTATGTTCTATCTGACTTGAATTGGATAAATTTAAATATAAATTTTTTTATTCTAATAAAGCTTAAGCATAATAAATAAAAATTTATTTTTATTTATATTTAATTAAAAAATAATATTTAAAATGTTTTTTAATAATATTTCTTTGCACGTTATCAAAACCGGAGTTGAATAAACAATTCTAATAATATCTTAACCAAGATTCGTGTGACATGCTCCTTTACAGTGGTAAAGGTCACGTGCTCTCATAACGCACCGCTCAATGGATTCCTTTTTTCCTTAATATTTTGTTAAAGTGATGCTACTCACGTGCTTTCATATTTGTGCCTTTCTCCAGTTTTCAAAGTAGTGCAATTTTCTTTTTCTTTTTTTTTTATTTTAATTTTAATTTTTTCATTGATTTAACTTACCATGTCCAAAAAAAAAAAGAACTAATAATAGCTTCAGCTAATTTTGATTTAAAAAATCAAAAAAATAAAAAACATAAATGAAATTAAAGTATGGATAAAATGGAAAAATTCCCCTAAAAAAACCCAGAAAAAAGCATGCTTTACCAGCCATCTACATTAGTTGTCAAAGGTTAATTCCAAATATTGAGAAATTAATAGATAATTAACTTTTATATACCGATGGCAAAAAAAAAAATTAAGTGGAATTTGTGAAGTGGTAAGTATCAAATAAAATATATTTAAAAAATAAATAATAAATAAATGTGACACGTGATATTTTATAAATTTTGTTTGTAAATTTTTTTTATTTCACAGTTGATTTATGAGATTATTATCTAAAAATAAAGTGAGTTCTGATGAAAATTTTTGAAATTTTGATAAATTTTAAAATGATACTATTTTAAAAGTTACTAATTTAAAATAACAATTTATATTATTAATAAATTCTTGGATTAAATTTGATATTACGACTCAAATGGTTTTAACTTAACTAAAAATTTTACAAAAAAATTTAAATAAAATTATTAAAATAAATATAAAATCAAATCTTTTTACCAATTCAATTGACATAATATTTAAATATCTATTTTTTAACTTAAAAAAAAAAAACCAACTTTTATGCGTAAACAGCTTCCCACTTTTGGGGGAAAAAAGATGTTAATCTTTTTTATTTACTATTTATTTTAAAAACCAAATTAAAAGAACTTTTTACACCCACTTTTGTGGATGTATCACAATTCTAGTCTTCAAAATTTTTTATTAATAATTGTAAAAAGTTATAAATAAAATAAAAAAGATACTAGAGGAATATTAAATTATATTAAATTAATGGATAAAAATCATGGATTTTTTTTTAAGTTTGGGTTTATGCTTATGATTTAAGTTTTATGGAATGTTTAAGTTTGTATGTGGTAATGAGTATTTGAAATAGATAAAAAAGGCTTTTTTCAAAAGATAAAATTATCTTATATTAATAATAAATTTTTTTAATCCTCTAAAACAACAACAACAATAATAATAATAAATTTTTTTATTTAATCGGTGTTATGGGTTAAGTGATAATAATTTAGTTGAGAATAATATGAAGAAAAAACTAAATGAATCACACCATTAAATTTTATGTTGTCAACCTTAAGAGATGGTATTCAATAAATTTGGGTTTGAATATGCATTCAACAAGTT
This sequence comes from Adansonia rubrostipa, assembly GCA_038381775.1. NCBI lineage: Eukaryota > Viridiplantae > Streptophyta > Magnoliopsida > Malvales > Malvaceae > Adansonia > Adansonia rubrostipa. The sequence goes on along the minus strand of JBBYHM010000002.1, from coordinate 5,679,891 downwards.
CGGATTCGAATTTCAATATTTACGATCTCTTTTTCTATTTTCATTGATTTCTATTGTAAAAAAAATAATAACATAATAAAATATTTATGTCTTTGAATTTTTTATTATATAATTTTTTTAAAAAAAACCTAATTTATTTCTTCAAACACTAACCAAACAAAACTTTTTTTTTCCTTTTAAAATATAATATTTTTTCTTCCCTTCACATAGTTGGTGAAGGATGAAAGTTTTTTTTTACGATCAAACAAAATAAAGTTTTTGCATTAATACGCTTTTCATTTTATATATCACTTTAGCTAAAATCACTAAACGTTGATTAACATTATTATAATTGAATTGATAATACAAATGCAATTATTAACTGCTAAGTTATTAGATTTTTAAATCGAAAATTGTGTTTTTATCCTCAACAAGCGCATGGAATTATTAAGTGCAATTATTAAACGCCAAGAGTTTTGCAATAGTGAATAATAATAACGGCAAACGGAGGGAAAGAGGTGTTTCATGTTAGAAATCATTAGATTGTATTTTGATCCTTAACAAACACATGGAATTAGACCTATGAAACGGGGATTTAGCTTTGAGTCGGGTCAATTCGGATTAACTCAATTTAAGTTTTAAAAGCTTTGATTTATTTTTTATTTGAGTTACTTTGGTTTTGAATTATTTCAGATTTAAGTTACTTTTATTTCGGGTCAATCGGGTTTAATATTTAGGTTAATCCGATTCGGATTATTTTAGGTTCGGATTTAACACTGGGGTTAAGAGGGTTTAAGTTAATTATATATAACACTATGATTTATTAGGTTTGGTTATTTTTCTATTTGGACCATTTCAAGTTAATTATTTGAATCATTTTATGTTAAGATTATTTCAAGTTCAGTTCATCAGTTTAGGTTGTCATTTTTTTTTTGTCAAATTGATGAAGTTTGAGTTTGGATCGATCGATTGAATAGGAGTTTTTCAAAGACGAAGGTGAATAATGATAATGCCACACAGAAGGGAAGAGGTTTTTCATGTTAGAAATCATTATAGAAGGGGCATCCGTAGTATTTATAATTATTTTGTTATAATAAAATATTTTTAAAAAACAAATCGACTATTGAAATTTGATGATATACTATTTTAAACTAATTAATTGAATTGGTGTTACAAATTAAATAACATTAATTCATTGGTAAATTTATTAAAACATTGAATAGAATTAAAAATAATTAGTTTAAATTAAGAAACATCGGTATCTTTTAATAATTTTTAATAAAACAAAATTTTAGATTAATAAATATTTTTTGATAAAAAAATTACCCACCCCTACATAAAAAAAAAAAAAAAAAACTCACATCTTAAAAAAGTCACAATTAAAAAAAAAAAAAACCCCCCAAATTTGCCATCCATATTTATAAAAACATTGAATAGTATGTTGTACTATTGCTTTAGGTTCAATCTTTTGGATATTCATTCCTCTTTAATGAAACAAATAAATAAGATGGGTTAGCCTAATAATATAAGTTAGGACATTTATTTCGAATTTTAAACCATTCATATAACATAAACTAGTATTTACTTAAACGTGTGTCACATATAAATATTTATTATTCCATAAATTTTTTATCATATTATAATATATTTTATAAATACAAAAAATTAACGTAATATTAATTTACGAAATTTGTATTAATATATACAGTTTTGTTTCATGTGCAAATTTAATAATATAAAGTTTATTATTTTTAATTTTATTGTAGAATTAAAAGTAGAAAAAAGTTAATATAAGTTTTAATTATTTTTTATTTATCCAACAAATTTATTTACTTTTTATATTGTAAAAAAAATTAAAAATTTGAAGTATAACAACTTAATGTATTTTTTTATTATTTATTATCTAATAAAAATATTTTTAAAAAATCAAGGTTGGTTTTTTTTTTTAAAAAAAGGGTACTAAAAAAAGAAAATTATCTCATCTCTCATCATAAACATTTTTAAATTTTATTAACGAAATTAACATAATGACATATTTTTAAGACATATTAAAAATAATAAAAAATATAAAAAAATTAAATTTATTTATAAAATTTAAAAATTTTATTAATCGATATTAAAAATTTCAAAAAAATAGTGTATTTTAATGTCAAATGAGAGGGGGACACCATTTTCAAGCCATCCCTAAAAGGTGAAAACTAGGAAGTTATTTTCCTATGGAAACTAGCACTATTAACTGTTAATAAATAATGATAATTAGGGTTGTGGCCACTGACCATTAATGCGATGATCATTTCTCACCTCATTTTAGGTGCACTAAAATGAAAAGATTGAAAGAATGAAACATACATGATAGTATTGAGCATGATACGATAAATTAAATAAAATATAATATAAAATATGATATAAAATAAAAAATTAATAAATAAAAAATTAATTAATAAATATCTTAAAATATATAATATGAATTAGTAATATATCTTATTTTATATAAATATTAAATATTTTAAATCTAATTAGGATAGGTAAAACATATAAATACGATATGAATACATGATTTGCTAGGTTTAGTATGAAACAACAGGAAAGAATAATATAATATTACATTCGATAATTTATGCATGTTTATATCTTTTTTTTTTGTGAATTTTTATAAATATAAATATAATATAAATTATTAAATATGTCAAAAATATTAAACATGAACATGATATATATATTAAATTTATTGTTATAATTATATTTAAATATATTATATAGTCTTTATTGTATTATTTTTTATTATTAAAGTCATCATGTTTTATCATATTTTTATATATTTAAAAAAAATAGAAAGCTTTTTATAATCTAATCTGAGTAGATTTTACTTTTTTTAAAAAATTCATATTTAAATTATATTAACCCTTTAAGATGAGATATTTAAATTCATGCCATTAAATTTTATCTAAAATTATAAAAAATAATATAAAAATATTATATTAATAAGATTAAATTTGAAATGAATAATTATTAAATTCAAGATTTACAATTATTAAATAATATTTTATATTTAATACTTAAATTTCAATAATATATCAAAACAATCTTTATAATATAAATTACTTAATTTTTTTTATAATTTTTGGAGGGAATCTAAATTCACTTTTACTTAAACCACCAAAGATTTGAAAAAGTCAAACTTAGAAAGGGAAAAGTCGAAATACACACCAAGATCCAATAATACCCCATGATCCTTTACAAACCAAAACAATTAAAAAGTCAAACTTCAAAAATAAATAAATAAATAAATAGAGTTGAAATTGTCGAAAAAGAGACATCAGCCTCCTATTGACCCACCACACTGTATTAAAAAAGGTATTTTTATTTAATATCTTTATTATTTGTTTAGTTCGTAATTCTAGTTAAAGCTCTCATTGACTTAAATCGTATCTTGAAAATTTTAATTTTTTTAATTTTTTATTTAATTTGAATTGATATAAAATTTTTTTTATTATTTATTTTATTATTAAAATATTTTATATTAATATATATCTTATAATTTAAATTTAAATTAAAAATATTATTTTTATTTTTACATAATAATTCGAATCGGGACGAGTTAATATAAATTCATAAAACTGCAGACCTTAGATAACTCTAATTTTAATACATGCAATTATTCTCTTATTATTACTTACGATGTAATTTTTTTATATAAAAAATTTTTAATTGTTAAAATTTAAATATGTGCGTCAAATATAAATGTTTAATAAATAATATAAAATTTTATAATTAAATATATATTGATATAAATAAATAAATAAAGAAGAAATCGAAAACCAAGGTTGAAACAAACATGCGGAAGAGAAGAGAGAAAAAGCAGTTATAATGCCAGCGGCGAAAGAACTACGTTACCGAAAAATCAACCGAAAATAAAGACAAAATGGAATTATTATATTATTCGAATTATATGCCATCTTTTACGCTTATTTTTTTTTTCTTTTTAAAATAAAAACGTAAAGGCCAAAGGCTTTTCTTGTTCGTCGTAAGCTCAGCCTTATAATATTCATCGTTATCCTCGGAGAGAAGTCGGCCATTTTTCTCTTAACGAAGATTTCTGATAAACGAACGGAAAACCAGAAAATAAAACGTTAGCTTTCTCATGGATTCCGGTGCAGCTCAACGTCGACTTAACACCATTCACGGTCATCTTGTCCCCGTCGTCGTCGCCGCCGGTTCTCATTCCGATATCCTGGCTAATCCAACCGCCGGCGAGTTCCTCTGTGGTACGTGTATTAATTTGTACGGTTGAGAAGAACAGTAATATAGGCTTGCTTAGTTGGCCTGCTTTGTTTTTTTGGTTAATTTATTTTCTTTTTTTTTTTATGCAAGATGGTTATTGGCTGAGAAAAGTAGCAGTAACTTTTAAATCTGTGCTTTTTGGTTTGATTGTTTGTTCTTTAAATTTCCATGCGATGAAGTTATCTCTCATTGGATTGGTCTATTTTATTCTGATGTGTAAAGTGGGAAAAAATTCCTGCTTTTTTGATCTGGGAATTATTCATAGGAATCATAAAGTTGACTGTTAATTAAGATTCGTAGATCATAGGATTGTTAGGAGCGTCTCTTTTTCATATAATTTATCATGGTTGAAGGCTTTGCCGAGGAGAGACCATTTAAGATTTGTACTTTGATGGTGTTTTCTAATGTCATTTTCCATCAATGTTGTCAATGGACAATTGGTCAGTTTGCTGATATTTGAAGCATTTTCGCTCGAATTTATTTTGGCGCCAGTGATGTTAGGTAGAGTATTCATGAGAAAAAAAAGGTCATTGGAGGGAACTGTGTAACATAAGGGAAGGATGTTCCCCCAAACTTTAAAGTATGTTGATATTTGATAAGGATCATCAGGAAGCTCCTGGTTCTGGTTTGCCCCTATGGGAGCTAAAAACATGTTATCCGGAAAATTGAGGGGGGAATATACTTGTTTAGAAAGTGTTTATTTGAATTTAACTCGAATCCGAGAGCTGGATGTGATGCCTGGTTGAAATGTGTTGAATTGTGTGAAGATGAAAGGGAAAAAAAAATAGCTGCAATGGAATTTATTAGAGAAATATTATTCTAGAGGATGGAAGTTATGTCAGTGTGGCTGTGGACCCAGAAATTTTAGTCCACTCTACGCAACCTTTTGTGGTAGATCTGTGCGTGCGTGTATATATATATATATATATATATATATAGCATCAGTTTATTGTTCTAGACCAGTGAGAGGACAGATAATAATTTCTTTGATTGGTTAGCTCCTTTATGACATGTTGTATTTGTAGTTCTGAACAGTTGTCGTCAGATAGGGAAAATGACAAGCAATCAGTTTTAGAATTTGTCCATAAGTTAAGTCTCTTCTAAGTCTGCAGTTTATTCTGTTTAAGTGAGAGTAGAAAGGATGGAATATGCTTGGTGGGTGTTCAGATGCTGACAGTGAATCTCCTTCGTTTTAGTAGTACGCGGGATATGCGGGCCTGGCTGGTGTGTTTGTGAGTCGTAGGTGAGGTTGCTTGGATTATTTGTTATATAAAAAAAATTGTTTGCGGTGGTATCGTTGGTAAACTATCGTGAGAGGTTCGAAGAATGGTTTAAGTTTGAATTTGAAGCAATGGTTGCATGAATGTGGCCATCTCTTTTGGGACATAGGAAGAGATGTTAGCAGCTCATACCTCATTTATTCATTGTAATAAATAATATTTACTTAGCTTTTATCTGATTTATCTGTTAGAAGCTGGCATCTGTGATCTACCGCTAATTTATCTGCTTTTACCTAACGTCTATTGATATTGATTTTTGAGCAGAACAGGGTTATAGTGTTGTGCTGCCAGAGAAACTGCAGACAGGAAAATGGAATGTATACAGGTAAAACTCTGCTAGTATGCTTTGTATTTTTGCTCTACATTGCCCCTTCTCTATTCAACTGTTGTCAATATCTATTTTACTTTTATGCCATCGCAGATCTGCTCGCTCTCCATTGAAGCTCGTGACTGGATTTCCTGATCATCCTGATATTGGTACATTGCATGACAATTTTGTGTAAGCATGTCCCCATTTTCCTGACTGAATCAGGTTTAAATTTGATCGTCTATTGCTGTGGTGCAATGCATCGATGCTTATATCATTTATTTTATATTGAGGTACTTCGGATGGTTTCTTCACTTTTTCTTTATTTCTTCTTTCTTTTTTATTTAGACATGCGGTTGATACCTTCCGAGATTACAGATATCTTGGTACAAGAGTTCGAGATGATGGAACAGTTGGAGAGTAAGTTTCCTATTGTAAAAATGAGGATCATAGTGACAGTTGTCAAAGTTCATTCATTAACTTTCATTTTTGTTGTTCATCAAGGTACAAGTGGATGACATATGGAGAAGCTGGAACAGCTCGGACAGCCATAGGTTCTGGCCTAATATATAATGGAATACCCAAGGTCAGGATCTCACAATAATTACATGTTTAATATTTATGTCCTTCAAAACATTTTATCTGCAATAACTTCATCACTTCGTGAACATATGTGCATCATGTAACATACCCAGCTTAAGTTAATAGATTGTTCCTCCCCTAGCATGTGGTTCAACTGCTTTTATTATGTCAGGGCTCTTGTGTTGGGTTATATTTCATCAATAGACCAGAGTGGCTCATTGTCGATCATGCTTGCTCTTCGTATTCCCTTGTATCAGTCCCTTTATATGACACTCTAGGTTTGCTACTGGCCAAATCCTCTCTTCTTAATTGAATGTTTGTCCATCTTGCCCTATTATTAAGATGCTAAGCGGAAATTTTTGTTTCTTTGCAGGTCCAGATGCTGTCAAGTACATTGTTAATCATGCGGATGTGAAAGCTATATTTTGCGTGCCTCAAACACTGAATTCTGCAAGTTTAATCTGTGCCCTGTTTCAGTCTACACATAACTAGAAGACGCTCCTCTATATCATACTGTTTTTGAGGATTTTGAATTTGTTTCACAAGATTTATTTGTCTTTTTCACTTGGAATTGCAGTTGCTAAGCTTTCTTTCCGAGATTCCATCCGTACGTTTGGTTGTGGTATACTTTCTTTTCAAAACTTCTTACTAAATCCTTGAATAAGGAAAAAGAAAAGGTATACACACGGATTTGCCATTTTCTCAGGAGTATAATTATTTGCTTCCCTCACTGCAGGTGGTTGGAGGAAAGGACAATGAAGTGCCTTCACTGCCACCATCAACTGGCATTCAGGTTGTGACATACGCAAAATTATTAAGTCAGGTAATTCGAAATCCTTTTTGTCCACATCGCAAAAGTTTATGGCGACAGGCTCCTGGTGACTTTAGGACTTATTTCCTATTGTCCAAATGGTTAAATTAAGAGCAAGCTTGCATTTAATTTTTCCAAGTTTGGCTTGCATTTCCTTTTGCGAATGGGAGCTAATTTTCACTTAATGTAGAATACGTTAAATCAATTTTATTTTTTAAAAATATATATTTGAACTAAATTATCTCCTTTTTTAGTTACAAAAGATGAAAATTTTAAATTATGTTTTAATTTTTGTCCAGAACTATCTGGAATGATATCAAATGTCATGTTAATGAAGTGAAAATTTTGAAATTATTAAATTTTCAAAATTCAACATTTAAAGTTATTAATCATGTATTCAATACTTAATTTTCAGTTCATACCAAACAGTTTTTATATTACAAATCCAATGCTTATAAAGTCAATACTTAATTTTTCAGCACTTGATTTTTCGGTTTATCAAACAACACCTTAATCTAATTCACGGGTAATGAGATGACTAAGTCACAAAATTCCACATTTTATGTTAGTTACATTTAAGTAGGTTGTTTCTATAGTAAAAGATCAATCTATCATTTAATCTCTAATATTCTTGGCAACTTCTTACCGGCCATGCTTTAACTAATGGGGCTTGCCCCTATCGTCGATGTTGCTTTCTCTGGTCTTTGTGGCCCAGACACTCGGGGTTAACGGTGATGAGTTTGCAGTGCTTTTTGAAAACTTGTGTCTGCACACACCCACAGCCCAACACACCAGTTGTCCATAAAATGCCTTTGATTGCATGCCTAGTTTATTATCAGTTCTGAATTTTGGTCTATTTTAGTTACTCTTAGCTTTATTTTATTTGTTTATGTGATTGGTTTCTGGCTTCAAGCTTATCTGATAATATAAAATATTACAATTTTGCACGACTGTTGCGTGGTATAATTGTTTCTCATTGAATGGTTCCCTTAGGGCCGCAGTAACCTTCAGACTTTTTGCCCACCAAAACCAGATGATGTTGCAACCATTTGCTACACTAGTGGTACAACTGGAACACCAAAGGTATAAGCTTAGGCCTATGAATTTTGACAGATACTGAGTAATCAGATCAAGTAAATGAAGGTTCTTTTATTCACCTACTTATTCTTTGTAAGTTTTGGCTAGGGAGTTGTGTTGACCCATGGAAACTTGATTGCAAGCGCTGCTGGATGCAGCATCGGTACAAAATTTTACCCCTCAGACGTGTAAGTTCTATCGGTTTTAAATGAATGTAAATCGTAATACATTTTGGCTAGTATTTATGGTTGAATTCACTGTTTTACCTCCACTGTCTGCTGAAATATTTGTTCCATCTTCAGTTACATATCATATCTTCCTTTGGCACACATTTACGAACGAGCTTATGAGATTGCTTTACTGTATTTTGGAGTTGCAGTTGGATTCTACCAGGGGGTATGAGAGTAAACCTAAACACCTTCGCTCTTATATAAGATCTTTGATTTGTTCTATGTTTTTCAATTCATTTGGTCCACATTCTGACTTCACTGTTGAAATTGCTGATTCAGTGAAATCCCATGCTTCATCTTGCTTAACGTCAAGAAGCAAAAACTTTACTTTCGTTTGTCTAGATTTTAATTTGTGACTCCTTCAGCAGTCTCACCTTTTGGTACTATATATGCTGTAGATGTGAGAAACTCTCTCATGTTCTTGAGATGAAGCCTTTAAATTCTGGTTCTTGATCTTTGTATGCAGGATAACATGAAATTATTGGATGACCTGGCTGCCCTACGACCCACTATATTTTGCAGTGTCCCTAGACTGTACAACAGAATTTATGCAGGGTACTACTCTGATTGTTTAATCGATTGTGACCGATGTGTTGATTGAATCTTTTAATCAAACTCTTCCTTTTTGCAGTATTCTGAATGCTGTGAAGTCATCTGGTCCCTTGAAGGAGAGACTTTTTAATATTGCCTACAGTTCCAAGAAGCAAGCAATAATGAATGGTCAAGATTTACATTGCTAGTTTTCATTTTTTTCTTTTTTTTTTTCCTGTCCTTTGCCGTATATTATGACTGTAATTTGTTTTATTTTTTTCCTTTTTTTTGCTTAAATTCTTGTCTCTTTAATCATAAATTACGTATTGTCTATGGATTTGAGTTATGAAACTACTTACTAATAAACCGTAATGAAATCATTATTTGTTAATTGATCAACCTGCGAAATGCGAATACTGTTGTACTTATGCATTAATTATATTTACACAAGTAAAATGGTGTGGAGAGTTCTAGTCGTTTTATATGGTGGATAGTGACCCAGAAAAAAAAGTGTCCCTTTAGCATACAAATAGTACCTACTTCTTTATGCATTTTGTTTAACCAATGTTGTGCCAATTATTTGGCAATATAAATGAATTTATTAATTCATTTTCGAAGAACAAAGCAACCTTGCCAGTTGGCATCTGATGAGAGGCGTTCCAAAGGATTTTTTTTAGCTATTTAATGAGTTCCTTGCACTACAATGCATACAAATATCTATTCTTACATGCACTCGCATATGTATTATAAGGGAATATGTTCTTTTATGACCACATTACTGCATTGATATGTATTGATTATGTGTATAATCTTTGTTTAAGGAAAGAGTCCTTCTCCCATGTGGGACAGATTGGTGTTCAACAAAATAAAAGCCAAACTTGGAGGACGAGTTCGTTTCATGAGTTCAGGTGCTTCGCCCTTGTCTCCTGATGTCCTAGACTTCTTAAAGATGTAAGTTAATTACTTTTAAGCATGTTGAATGCTCGTCAAGGTGGTATTAATCTCCTATACCTCTTTTCAATGTTTCTGTCATGAATCTGCAGCTGCTTTGGTGGTCGAGTAGTGGAAGGTTATGGAATGACCGAGACTTCATGTGTCATAAGCAGCATGGATGAGGGTGACGATCTTTCTGGCCATGTTGGCTCTCCTAATCCAGCTTGTGGTGAGTTATTATACTGGAGTTTTAATCTAGCATGATATAATACAATGGTGCTGGGCCTATTCGTTTGGCTTTATTCGGGATCTTTTCTTCTAGCTTTTTGCAATAAATTTCCTATTTCAGAAATAAAGCTTGTGGATGTCCCGGAAATGAACTACACATCAGATGATCAGCCCTATCCTCGCGGAGAAATCTGTGTTAGAGGTCCGATTGTTTTCAAAGGATATTACAAAGATGAAGTGCAGACGTATGCTCCTCAGTTGTTACTTATCTTTTGTCTTCTTGAAACTTTCATATGCTGATATCGAATGTGTATAAAATGTAAAAAATTGGACAGGAGAGAAGTCCTTGATGAAGACGGATGGCTCCATACCGGAGATATAGGTCTATGGTTATCTGGAGGTCGTCTAAAGATAATCGATCGGTAAGGTCAAACCTCATATGTGTTTCTTAATTATGAATGTTAAAATCCTGTAGAGGATCTTGTAAGACAACATGTTTGTATCCTTGTTTTACAGTTGATGTACAAAACTCCCAACGCTAAATGTTGTATTACAGTTTTAGCCCCTTGAATTTCAGACAGAAATCATGAATGTCACTTAGAATTGTTCACCAATTTTTTTTCCCTTATGTCCTCTCTCTCACTTACTGTAGTACTTTGGTGCTGTATTCAAATAACTGTTATCCGAATTTATGTGACCTGGACTCGGGGATGAGTATTGGATACGAATATGTGTCTGACATAGTTATGCTTAATTTTTCTATGTTTTTCCATAAATTTGGAGGATCATACTCTCAAATATGGGCATTTCAGGAAAAATGAAGGGTCAGAGTAACATAGATTTGAATTAAATTGACGGTCGGTGTGCGCCTGTGTTTTTATGGGACATGTATATCTCTAGATGTTGACTGGAAGTTGTGTATTGGTACAGGAAGAAGAACATTTTTAAGCTGGCTCAGGGAGAGTACATAGCTCCAGAAAAAATTGAAAATGTATATGCTAAATGCAAATTCATTGCCCAGTGTTTTATTTATGGTAAGACAACGACATTCGATAATTTTTCGGCTCTCCTTTCTCTTCTCTGCTGACACTTTAATTGGTTTTGTTTCGTAGGTGACAGCCTGAATTCTTCATTGGTAGCTATTATCTCAGTGGACCAAGACGTTTTGAAAGCATGGGCTGCATCTGAAGGCATCAAGGTGATCTATCTTTTGCTGTTATTATATTGCGGTAAAATCAAGGGTGATCTTTGTTGGGGCGTATTCCTGTTGTCCTGAGCTATGTTACTCGGACTTGGGCTGTAAGTATCGGATATAGGCATGTGTCTGGTACGGATCTGTTTAATTTTTTTTAAGTTTTTCCATGTATTCTGAGGATCATATCTCCGTGCCCATGTCCTAATTGAGTGTTGGACATTGATATTTTAAGAAAACTGAAGAGTTGAAGTAACAAAGGTCCTGAGCTCTAAAAATGTTCTCTTAATCACCTCGCTAATTGTTGTCCAACAATAATTGCGTGCAGTACAACGATTTAGGACAACTGTGCAATGACCCAAGAGCAAGGGCTGCTGTCCTGGCTGATATGGATGCTGTTGGAAGAGAAGCCCAGGCAATGCCTCTTGATGAACCTTTTTTTTTTTTTCAATTGTACCTTCGATTTTTCATTTCCTTCTTCACCGCGCCTTAATTTTTTTTGGTTAATCGATTCCGGAACAGCTGAGAGGCTTCGAATTCGCAAAAGCTGTGACATTAGTACTTGAACCATTCACCATGGAAAACGGTCTACTTACTCCGACGTTCAAGGCAAGTGATTATATTCTTTACGAACCTCATAGCAAAAGCAATAAAAGTTGACACGATAAATTCTCATTTGTTTTCGTATTTGTTGCCAGATTAAGAGACCTCAAGCGAGGGAATATTTCGCGAAATCGATTTCGAACATGTATGCAGAGATCGCAACATCTGATCCCTCTCCTCAGAAGTAATTGTAAAAGTCAATGCGTTAAAAAGAAATATAGAAATCCAGGAGCCATGCAAGCAACTCCAATGCTGAAACAACAGCGAAAGCCTTAAAAGTTTGTTCAGAATTACCAAGGCTTCCAACATATTCTCAAGTATGTTTTAAATCCCACATCTGAAAATAAAAAATGTTTGATCTTTCCTTCACTTAATTCAGCTACACAGGCTCTCTTAACTGTGACTATTTTCTTACCTCATAAACAGTTCTACACAAACTATTAAGCAATAGAACTTTTAGCAGGTGCAGAGACTGTCATCTCCAGAAATCCAGACACCTCTCTGTTCAATATGATTGACTAATCATATAGATTTTTTAGCATATGTTTTTTGGCAAATGATTCAGTTATCCCTTGAACCTTACAAAACAAGCTTTGGGATGTTTTTATTCTATATTCTTAAGCTTGAGAAAGAATGCTTTTGGTGGTAGCTCCGGCAATCCGTGTTCTCTATTGCCTTTGTGTATTTTTTTCACGTGTAATAATTGTGTTTAAAGTTTATGTACTTATATAAAGTTTGACACTAATTCGTGTTCTACAGATTTTAACATGTTCATGTGTACATGTCTTTTCGTGTCATATTTTTCGTGTCATGTTGTGTTTTATTTTTTTTTTCCAATGTCATGTAATAGTATTGCATCTAAAATTACGGGATCTAGTTGGCAGCTTATCAATAAGAATAAATAAAAATGTTATTTGACTCCTTCAACTCTAATCTAATTACGCGTTTAAACCCTCATAGATTTGTAATCTCTAAGAGTCTATTAGTAACATTCATGCCATTTACGTTAGTGCTCAATCTGCGTAACACACCATGTTAAAGGATGATAAATGCAGTAAAGGCTATTTATTTGTTTTTAAAATCTACTAATGGTGTTTGGCTGTGATTATTAATTTAGTTAGATTTAATATCAACACTCATGTAATCTGCTCGTAAAGTAGCTAGCTTTTAATTTTAATAATGGGTTAATAGGTAAATTTATCATCATATTATAGGTAAATATTAAAATTTATCATTATATTTTATTTTTATTGATATTTGCATTGTACTTTACAGATTAAAGCAAATTAGCCACTATATTATTTTTTGATTGAATTTTACCATTTTAACTTTTTTTTTTAATTAAAATTTTTCACTTTATTTTAAAAAGATTTGAAGATAAAATTAATTTATAAAAATTAAAAAATTAATATAAAATTATTATTAAAACTAAAGCTTAATTTATGTATCATTTTTTATTAATTAATTTATTAAACCTTAATTATTAAATAAAAATATTTGAAGAAATAATTTTTGATTAAATTATCTTAAAATCATATCATGTCAAAGTTAAATGATAAAATTCAATTAAAAATTAAAATTTAGTGGCAAAATATAATCAAACAAAAATAAAGCAGTAAAATTCATTATTGAATTAAATTATAGTGATAACTTTGCACTTAATCTAAAAGTATAAAGATTAGATAAATATCAATAAAAATAAGAGATAATAATAAATTTCACAATCTACTTATAATATGATGATAAATTTACCCTTTCTTTAGCTCTTCAATAATTAAGATTTAATCATGATAATCTCAAATATTAAAAAAAAAAAAAAACTTGAGGTTGATTTTCTTCTCTCAATATGGTGCAAAGGATATGAACAAAATAATTGGATTCAAAATGAGCTCTTTAACTAAGATTTTCACTATTATATGAATTTTCACTGTTAAATGTATTTAGTCTCTTTTTTTACTTAATTTTTTTTTTGAAGTCAGATTAAACAAGTTTTTTTTACAATATTAAAAAAATAATTTATTTTTATTAAAAAAAGAAAAAAATAGCTTAAAAAATTAAAAATAGAATTTTTTTCTTTTTTATTTTTAAAAACAGATTAGCTTTTTATATGATTTTTATTTTTGTTAAAAAAATCTCCTCATTTATTAAACATAAAATTAATATCTATAAAAAATTTATATAAATAAAAATACCAAATAATTTTAATTTTGTTTTAAAATTTTTGTTTTTTTATAAAAATTTTTAAGAAAAAAAAAAGTACTAAACAAGGATTTTTCACGCCCATTAAAAAAAATTAATTAATGTTCGAATTTTGGTAAACGACGGGTCAACCACGTCACTGGTCAATGTATGTGAGTTGTGGAAATATTATTTTAGTACACTTAAAGCAGGGCGTTTTCCTGTGGGATTAAAGACTGACCAAACCAAAAGAGCTATCTTAGTCACTGCCACGATATCTTTAATAAATATTAGATTTGATGGTACTCATAAAAATAAATATTTTTATCTTTTAATTTATTTCTTAACAATAGTGTATTAAAATTTAAAAAGATTAATAATTATTTAAATAAAAATTAAAGTTATTTTTTAAAAAAATAGATAATTTTTAAATAAAAATAAAAAATAAATAAATAATTATCATTTTAAAAGAGAAGATACGAAATACTTTAATTTTATATTTATTTTAAAAATTTTAATTAAATTATTTTTTAATTTTTTAATTAAGTATATGTCACTTGATATTGAATCAATCAAAATTTTTATAATAATCAAAATGATGTAATAAATTTAAATATTATTAATTCATTTAAAACTATATATCATAATTTTAATCTTTAATAATTTATATTATATTTATTTTTATACAATTAACATAAACATTTTTTATGGTTAATACGAAAAAAAAATATGATACGTGTACACTTGCCGACCATAGATTTAGTTGTCGCAAGTGTATGGGAACAATCATGCTGATAGCGTAGAAATTTCCTAGGTCCGGATTTTTTTTCTAAGACGATGGAACGAAAGTTCTTATTAGCTTGAAGATTTACTATTTTATTTTATAAATTTTTATTGAATTTTTTAAATTTCACAAATTCAATTAAAATATTACTATTTAATCTTCAAATTCAGCATTATCATCATTATTATTATTATGGTTATTTTTTTATAATAATAATAATAATTAGTGCTTGGGGAAATGCTTTTGCAAAACTTTTTCATAAGAAATTATTATTATTTAAACAAGGTATAGGGAAAATTTGAGAATGTATTAATTAAAAGGCAATATATATATATATATATATATATATTTATATATATAAAAGATGTTGTGTTAACGTCTGAGCAGTTGGTCTCTGCCAGGCTACTTATTTATTTTGTCTACCAAAATGCTTCAAAAATACACAATCTATAGATATTAAATAAAGACATAAAATTAGAGATATGATGGTAGTGGTAGATATATTTGTAGTTTTTTAAAAAATATAAATTTAATTAATTTATATTATTTTTTGAACTGGTTTATTGTCAGCTTATTAGGGTTATTAATTGAGTTAAAATTTGAATTAAATAATATTATTTGCTGAATATTTAAATTTATTAAATATATAATTTTTTATTATAGAGATTTGGATATCAAGGTTCAAGCTCTTATATAAATTTAAATTTTCTTTTATATTTTACAAATATTTAAGCTGATATTGAATTTCATTATCTAATAATATTTGTATAAATAAATTAAATTTAAATATTAAATAATATGAAATTAAAATTAAAGATAAATTTAAATGTTAACTATCCAAAATTTTTTATCTAAAATTTTCAAAAGTAATAAATTCAATATACAAAATCAAAACTAAACCAAATGGAATAATAAATTTAATATATATATATATATATATATATATATATATATATATTGGAAAAATACTGAATTACAGTAGAAAACTCAAATTTCCATAGGAAAAGGAAAAGTCGTTTACGTTCTTACGCCATAGTCCCTCTCTCTGCGTCTTTCCTTCTTTTTCAATTTCCAATTTTCTCAAAGATTTTCATTGGTAAAATCTTCTCTTTCAGTTTTCTCTTTTTAGTTCTTAATATTTTGTTTTGATTTGAAGGAGGGGGAGCTTTGGTTTGAGTCGTGATCTGGTGGAAGCTTAGGGTTCTTTTAGGGTTCGATTTAAGAGATCGATCGATTTCAAAATCGATCGATCATGTTATCTAACCATTTTCAAAATGGAATGGAAACGGCGAGGCTTGTTTGGTCTCGTCTTCCACATTCGGAAGAAGGTGAACTCGAAGGAGTTGGACTCTTGAGTACTACAAGCAATAGGAACGGCGTCGAGAGCCTTGATTATGAAGTTATTGAAAATTATGCTTATCGAGAAGAACAGGTAACTTTTTAATTATAAAAAGACAAAAATTAAAGCTCAAAAATTTTTTTTTTTAAGTTGTTGAAAATCTTTTTGTGTTTTGGAATTTAATTTAGGCTCAAAGAGGGAAGCTTTTTGTTGGATATAACGTGGGGGTGAAGTGGTTCTTTGCTTTGCTCATTGGCATTGGTAAGTTGTTTCTTGGTTCTGATTCCACACATACATTGTGGTCTTTCAAATAACAAAATAATTCATTTGTTACGTTGATTTCTACATTTTTAGGTTGTGTTTCAAGTGATAGTGAATGACGTATTTTAGTTTCATTTATTTACTGAATCTTTTTAACTGCTACTATCTTAGAAAGAGTGAAAAGTTCAGAATCATATTGATTGCTTAAGATTGTTTGCGAAATAGATAGTTTTACTCTGAGTAGTGAATTGTACTCTTAAGTTGGATAATTGTTAGGTTAATAAAGATGAAGAGGTAATTAGATGAACTGTTACTTGACCTAGACTAAATTAAGAACTTGTATGTTGCACTGCTTTTAAATAATTCTTTTTATTATTGGTATTGAACTTCTATATCTTTTTGTACCATTTTCTTCACTATGGTATTCAGTTGTATGGATGACTTGTTTTCTTTTAATTGCTTTCAGGTACTGGATTAGCTGCTGTATTTATCAATATTTCTGTTGAGAACTTTGCTGGATGGAAGTTTGCCTTGACTTTTAACATAATACAAAAGTCATATCTGGCTGGATTTCTAATTTACATCTTAATCAACTTAGCTTTAGTCTTTTCTTCTGTATATATCATTACTCAATTTGCACCGGCAGCAGCAGGGTCTGGTATTCCTGAAATTAAGGGTTATTTGAATGGTACATTTATGTTTTTCAATCTGTTTTGGTTCCTATGCTCATTAATAGCTGTCTCTAGGTGTTGCATAGGCTGACAATCCAATTCTTATCTTAACCCTCAGGAATTGATATTCCCGGTATCCTTCTTTTCAGAACCTTGATTGGAAAGGTATGATAATCTTGCTAGCATGGTGTTGCAACTGAGATTAATCATAAACCCGTAGTCACTTTATATTTTACAGGTTTTTTGATAGAAAACTTAAGAAGTAACATTTTAAAATTCTTATGAATTCGGATTGGGGTTTTCGAGGTTTATCAACCCACATCAATAACTTCTAATATCCATCTACATCTGTTTCAGTTGCATTCTTCTCATTGCAATTTGCAGATATTTGGAAGTATTGGTTCAGTTGGAGGTGGTTTAGCTCTGGGCAAAGAAGGTCCTCTTGTCCACACCGGTGCTTGTATTGCTTCTTTGCTTGGACAAGTAAGCATTTAGTCTTAGAAGTAAGCTAATGTCAGGATATAATTTTCATTTTAATTTGCTCTGAAATTTCACGATTTTGTAGTGACCAAGTGACTTGATTACTGGTATTAAAACTAGTTCCAAAGATTGCCCCTCGCCACCCCTCTTTCCCCCCTTGAAGAGAGGAAGTTTGATTTTGCACCACAACCATTTGTTGGTTTCAGTCTTGCAGTGCGATAGTAGCGTATTTTAACAACTGTATCTGCGTTATTCTGCCTTCTAAGTTGAACAGTTTTGATGTTGTATGTCTGAAATCTCTTCAGAACTTGCCATGCTTGCTAAATTTTTCATGTTATGTGCTGACTCAGGGTGGATCCACAAAATATCATCTAAGTTCCAGGTGGCTTCAAGGTTTCAAGAGCGATCGGGACCGTCGTGATCTTGTGAGTATAAGAATAACTTGTTGATGGATGGTTCTGGAAGGGATATGTAATTATATATGAGAATGCCTTTATGGATTTTCGTCTTTTGCATGTATAGCTGTTAAAAATAAGTCCTCCTAGGGTACAGTTTTACTCCCCAACTTCCAAATCATTATATTATTGTATACGTTTCAGTATTTTTTTGTTATTCTTATTGATTTTGATTGCTTTAATAGGAACTTAGATATATTTGGTCATAGCCTATCATTTTTCCTAACAATGGAGGTGAGATACTTCTAATTTTTTTCTCATTTTATTCATTTCTGTAATGTTTTGAAAAGGTAACCTGTGGCTGTGCAGCTGGAGTTGCTGCTGCTTTTAGAGCTCCAGTT
Organism: Adansonia rubrostipa; assembly: GCA_038381775.1. NCBI lineage: Eukaryota > Viridiplantae > Streptophyta > Magnoliopsida > Malvales > Malvaceae > Adansonia > Adansonia rubrostipa. Next base: position 5,661,348 of record JBBYHM010000002.1, on the reverse strand, counting down.
GGGGGTGTATTATTTGCATTGGAGGAGGTTACATCTTGGTAATGAAGTTCTATTGTCAACTACTGTTTAAATATATGCACAAGCATGCTTATGTTTGAGACTTAGACTGTTACATGTTAATAAATTTTCCTGTATTTCCATAGGTATATTCAGTTATGCAATTATAGTGTTTTATCACTCTTGTGTAAACGCAGATATAGATCTGTATACATATAAACTATGTGCATATGCATATAGGTATTCAACTCTAAACTTCATTGTATCTGAACGTTGCCTTTGAAGGTGGAGGAGTCAACTAATGTGGCGTGTCTTTTTCACTTCTGCGATTGTGGCTGTTGTGGTGCGCGTTGCAATGGGATGGTGTAAAAGTGGAAACTGTGGACATTTTGGCTCTGGTGGCTTTATCATATGGGATATATCGGAGTCAGTATCTGAACTTCCTTAAGCTCTTGTATATTAACCCCTTCTTGAACTTTTTGCTGGGCTTTCAACTAACTGCTTCCAACCGTTTTTTTCTCTTTCTTTCGTCATTTGTAGTGGTCAAGAGGACTATTCTTTTGAAGAATTATTGCCAATGGCACTTATTGGAGTCATTGGAGGTCTACTAGGTAGAGATTTTTAATTGGGTTTTACATCTGTTCTTATGATCTTAATCTTATTATTTTTTTTAATATATTTTTTAATATTTATTTATTTTTCTTTTGAGCCCAGGAGCTTTGTTTAACCAACTTACTATTTATGTAACTTGCTGGCGACGTAATTATTTGCACAAGAAAGGGAATCGAGTAAAGGTGAGGAATTCCATTAACTGTAGAAACTGCTTGGGGTTCTCAATGAGCATATCAAATGTTTTAACCTCCGCTTCCCCCACTTGATGTCCAAAAAAACCTTGCAGATATATGAAGCATGCCTCATCTCTGTGATAACGTCAGTTATATCTTTTGGATTACCGCTACTGAGAAACTGCAGTCCATGCCCCGATTCTGATCCTGGCTCTGAAATTGAATGTCCAAGGGCTCCTGGAATGTATGGGAATTATGTAAATGTAAGATATGCTTTTATAGTTACATACTGTTTGTATTAACTTGAAGTGCATGTTGTCAATGTGTTTCCTTTGCCAGTCGTGATGCAGTTTCCCTTTGATAAATGCTTTTTCTAGCCAGTTTTAGTTTATTTGGTTATAATTGTTCTGGTTTTTCTTTGCTATTTTATCACATGAAAATTACAACCTAGAGAATAATTCAAACCTGATTGTGTTTACTGAATGCAAGAATATAGGAACTGCATCTAGCATTAGTTTGAATTCACTTTCTTGTTACTTTTGAACCTTAAGCAACTTTTCAACACGCACTCAGTTTTGCGTTGGGGGGTATCTCAACTTTCCTGTTTTCTAAGGCATTGCTTTTCCTTGTTCTTAAATATTTTTTGACTTCTGAGTGCATTTACCTCAAGAGCTATCATTGTATTGCAAATATATATATATGTATATATTCTCAGATGAATAGTTTTTTGTAGAGAGGGGGAAAACCTTTTGTTCTTTAAATTCTGTCTTTTTTCTTGAAGTTTTGATTGCTAATTTACATTGTGGTTATTTCTCCTCAATCTGATTTAATTTGATGTGCAGTTCTACTGCAGTAAGGACAAGGAATACAATGATCTTGCGACTATCTTCTTCAATACTCAGGTCTTTAATCTTTAGAGATACGTCCTTGCCATTGAAATGCTAGTTGCCTTTTACTTTCTTATTTTAACAGGCTTATATCTGTCGCAGGATGATGCTATCAGGAATTTGTTTAGTGCAAAAACAATTCACGAGTTCAGTGCCCAAAGTTTATTGACATTTTTGGTAGTTCTCTTTGAACTTGTTACTTCCTTACAAGTACATTGATAATGTATTTTAGAAACCTATTTACTTTATGTGGTTATGTTTGACAGTGTAAGGTTAGTATGTTGCATGTCTCCTACTAATATGATGGACATGTCTACCTATTTGTCTTTCAGGCATAGTCTGCTCTGTCTTATTTGTTGAAGTAAGAACCTAAACTATCCCGTTCCTAGTCCAGAGTCCTTAGAAAGGATATATACTGTAAAGTCTGAGTTGGAGGGACACAGAACATATTAGAAGGAAACATCTTCTGTTTCCCTGTGGAGCCTAGCTTAGGAGTATGGCATCATAGGATATGAAAGTGAAATAGAGGCAAATGGAATCAGATTTAAAGTATTTGAGACCAGAAGTAGGTATAATATGTTCAAACTACCCTGAGGTTATGGCACTCTGTTTGGCTAATACATTTTGCCTTTGGTATCTCATATTGAAGAGAGAAAATTTCTAAATCCCTAAGATATTAATGTTGTCTTCTCCATGTTATAGTTCTACAGCAGCTCCTTTTTTTAAAGGGGATATAATAAGCTAATCAGAAAGATTGATGAATAAAGAGTGGAAACTATTGTAGAAATGGATGGTTGTTCAGGATATACTGTAATTGCCATATTTCCTCTGAAAATTTTTTGATACGGTTTACAATATAAACATTGAGGGCTTTTAGGAAATGAACTTATCAAATTTCATAGGTGAAAACTTCTTGGAAGTTTGTTCAAGTTATATTTCAACTATTCATATTTACAGCTGTAGTCATTGGCCAATTTTTTTATCCCTGAAATCATTTATGGTCTTTTTTCTTCGCTTTTCAAATGATTTATTTCAGGTTATGTTCTATAGCTTAGCAGTAGTGACATTTGGTACTGCTGTTCCAGCTGGTCAATTTGTTCCTGGAATAATGATAGGATCAACATATGGCCGTCTTGTTGGTATTTTCACTGTTAACCACTACAAGAAGCTCAACATTGAAGAGGGAACGTAAGTATATTGTTTGTTTTACTTGTATGGAATTTGAATAATCTTAGCTATATTCCTAGCTATTGCTTTACTCATTCTTTATCCGTTTGGAACTTGGGTCCAAGCGTCTCCCCCAAACTAGGCAAATGATGATTCATGAGCACTATGAATAAATTTGATATTTTTAGTCATAAACAGCAAAAGAAATGAAGCAGAAGTTAACTTAAAAGGCTGTAATTTGTCAATTTAGATCCAAATTACACTTGATATTATATATATATATGTGTATGTATGTATGAGACAGATAGGGGTCTTAAGTTCTTCAATAATCTGTGCCCGTGGTATGATCTGTTTTCACTGTGAATTATATGATGCTTCGTAATTGCCTTACTTTCTAACTTTTGTTTAATGATTCCTAAGAGTCTCTCCTTTCCTTTTACGTATAGCACAATTTCATTGCTAAAGTGCTCTATGATTTGGTGGATCTGCAGATATGCACTTTTGGGAGCTGCTTCATTTCTGGGAGGTTCCATGCGTATGACAGTATCTCTGTGTGTCATTATGGTTGAAATCACAAATAACTTGAAACTTTTACCTCTAATTATGCTTGTTCTTCTTATATCGAAGGTATTTATTTGAATAATGGTAGCTTTGTCCGATTCTTGATTGATGTGCTTCAAAAGGTTCCTCACTCTTTTTTTCCTGCCAGGCTGTTGGTGATGTTTTTAATGAAGGCTTATATGAAGAACAAGCACGATTGAGGGGCATTCCGTTGCTAGAATCAAGACCCAAGTACGAGATGAGGAAAATGACTGCCAGGGAAGCCTGTGGGAACCAGAGGGTGAGTTGATCGATCCTTTTAAATGATGTTTCACTGGCAAAGATGCCATGGTTTTGCGATGCTTGACATAAAAATCATCTCAAACTTAGATAAGAGTTGAGAATCCTGTGAATAATAATGTTCTCAAAACAAAGTACAACTTTGACCTGGCCCTTATGGTTTGACTCCTAAGCAACTTTTTTTTTTTACCTTTGTAGGTTCTTTCACTTCCTCGGGTTGTAAAGGTTGCAGATGTGGTTTCCATTTTGCGGAGCAACAAACATAATGGCTTTCCCGTAAGCTTAGCTTTCACAGTGCTTGTTTCTCTAGTTCATTGTAAGCAATTTTTAAAATTGTTTAATTTCGCACTACCAGGTAATTGATCACACAAGAAATGGAGAAACTCTTGTTATTGGACTTATGCTTCGAAGGTACAACAAAATAGCTTATTTTCACTCCTTGATGTTTCAATCTCTATTTTGTAGAGCCGAGGCATACTCAAAAGATCTAACTGCTGCATTTGTTTATAAATGCAGTCACCTACTGGTACTTCTTCAATCCAAGATAGATTTCCAGCATAGTCCTTTATCTAGTGATTCCAAAGGCGGATCCAGAGCAATTAGGTAAGCAGAAATTTACTGTTTTTAAAGTTTTATTGTGTCATTCTGGCACTTTTTGATCGGTTGAGCTTGAGACTAAATGGGCCCCCATTATTTCCAGGCATAACTTTAGCGAATTCGCTAAACCTGTTTCGAGTAAAGGAATATCAATAGATGATATTCATCTTAGTTCAGATGATTTAGAAATGTACATAGATCTTGCACCATTTTTGAATCCCTCACCTTATGTTGTACCCGAAGATATGTCTTTAACAAAGGTATTTTTTTTTTTTTCAATTTTTGGATTATTGTGTTTCTTTGTTATGGTATATTTGCCTTGCATCTTATAAAATGTTTAATGTTTGTGTTGGTATAGGTTTACAATCTTTTCCGCCAACTAGGATTGAGACATATATTCGTTGTTCCTCGTGCATCTCGTGTCATTGGTGTGATCACTAGAAAGGATCTGCTGATCGAGGAGGTATTTCTAGCTGCCTCAGTTTTTTCTTAAGATTCTATCTTGACTGCAATAATTGAAATTTGATCTTTCCTATGGCAGGAAAGTGAGGATTCAGCTACTTTGGAGCTCCAATCAACTACTGTAAGGTCTCTATGCTGCTTTACTACTGTAATTTCTGCCATCATGACACTATTTTGATGACCCCTTTGGATTCTAAGATAGAAAAGAATTTGCTTTTTTAAGTGGATATTGCATAAGAGTTTTGCTCTTTATTTTCTCCAGTAGAAAACTAAGCTGAGATGGTTTTAACTAGGCCTAGCAATTTTGGACACGATATGATTATATGAGCCAGGAAAAGCAACATGAACACAATAAGAGTACAGGAATGTGTTAGAATCTATATAAAACAAATCATTAATGATAACAAATCATTAATGTGCCAAAATCTATGTAATTATATAATACTTTAAACACGATTATGACATGGGAAAATAACAAGAACACGACACTAATGCATGTGTTGCTAGGTCTAGTTATAACCTCTTAATAACTTGAAATATGCTCTGTAACCTATGTTATTCGTACTTGGGGGTGAGTGTCGATATGGGTATGTGTTTGACATAGATATACTCAATTTTTTCATACATTTGGAGGATCATATCCCTATATCGATGTCCGAATTTGTGTTGGACACTGATACTTCAGTGAAAATGAAGAGTAGGGAGTTGTGGTTGTGCTGTCAAAAGTTGGTGATGAAATGACTGAAGTAATCTTATTTTGGTTCTGGAAAATTTTCTTTGATATAAACCCTAATTGAACAAGAATGCATAAAGAACGTGAAAATTCATAATCTCAACTTAGACATCTGTGTAACCTTTCCAAACTGACTTTAAGCTGTATGCTGTGACTTGTTTTAAAGTTACAAGGATGGATGGGATGAAAAGTGTAATCTGGCGGCCTAATTAAGAACGTACATTGTGCTCATAAAAGACAAGTCTGCTTGACCTTTGAAATTTCTTTCTCGTACGTGTAGGCTGAAATGTAAGATCACAATGCATTTTGATATTTCTTTTGGAATCCATCTGTAGTAACAGCTGATGCAGGTTTTCTATCTGAAATAATAGATAGGGAATTATTTTTTGATATATCGAAAATCATACTATTCCTATACCTAGACAATATTATATTGTTGTGTTTGGTTGAAGTTGGGGTGTAATCAAGCGAACTGAACTTGAGTTGTAAAAAACTCAAGTTTGACTCGAAATTCTAGCTTCGAGCTCAATTGAGTTTAACTCTTAAAGCTCGAGCATTTTTGAGATAAAAATCGAACTACTAGAGTTTGCTTGTTTATCTAGTAGAAAATGAGTTCAGTTCTCACGCTTAACTTTAAATTTGATTATTTTTACTTGAGTTCAAGTTTAGATTGAGGTTTTCAATATTAATTTAAAATAAATATATCTATTAAAATAAAAATATTTGATTGGGCTCATGAACTACTCGAATCGAGTATTAGGATACAAGAATTCGGCTCACTTGATTGCTCGAGCTACTTGGAATTGAGCTCCAGTCAATAATGATCAAGCAAATTCAAGTTTTTTTCGAGTTAAACTTGAGTAGCTTAGAAGCACAGATGTATTGTTTACACTTTACACCCTTACGTTGAAGTGTTTCATGGACGTGAACATGTAATCTGAAATTAATTGTGTAGATTTGAGTATTCCTTACTGTCTAGCCCTTTTCGATCCTTATTTTTCTATCTAATGTCGAATTCAACCCACTTGAATCTTTTGTCTTGAATGTTTCCATTTTTTTTTTTTTGTGTGTTGTTGTTATGGCAGAGGTCATCGACGTGAGAAAAGATTGTTCTTAGAGAATGGTGCAGATGCAGAGCGTCCGCTTCTGAATGGTCTTTTGGTTAATTAAGATGAAAGGTAAAGATCATACTCTTGCTTGATAGTGATTCTTTTTGCTTCTGCCATTTCTGTTCTCAAGATCAATTTCCTTTTTCTTCTGCATGAATGTATCCATGAACAACACTAACTGAAATTTTGTATCATTTTTATTAAAAAAAAGTTCTAAATGAAAAATATATATATATATATATATACGCTGCATTTATGTGTTTGTTTGGCAAAGTTGAAATTAATATATCCGTCTTTCCCTCTTTATTTATAATATTGGATTTTGTAAGCTCAGATGTCCTCTCGCCTCTGGCCCAACAATGCAAGCATGTGGCGGGCCATCGACAAATCTTTGAGCAAAAAATAAACTACATTTTATTAAGGGCTCAGATAGATAGCGCGTAAGGAGGACGTCAAATGGCAAGCCGAATGATTTTGTTAAGAGTTTAATTTAATTGGTACACACGAATAATTATTTTTAAAAGATAATATTTAATAAATTAAAATTAAAATTTTAATATTTATAAACTTTAATATTTTTATGTTACAAGTTTATATATATACATAGATATTTATATATAAACGTCACCAAATATAAATATTACATTGTTTATGCAAAGCACAAAGTTGAAAATATTATGCTTTAGGGCGTATAATGGATACAATATAGAAATAAAGGACTTCAAATTTACTCTAATCTTTTATTAATATTATTACTATTTATACAATTTTTGGTTAATCACTTCCTATCTTTTTTAATGGTACTAATAATTTAAATTGGTCAATTGATTTGGTTGTATTACTTTTCAGATTAGTTTTAGGTAAGGATAATTTTAGAGAATATTTTAAAAAATAAAAAATAGATAAGGTATATGAAATATCACTCATTTTGTATTTGTTTTATTTTAGCGCTGATAATTATTTTATTTTATTACCCTTGGATATAATTACTTTGCACTTTGCTTCAATGTCATACGTGTGGATCCTGTCCATGTGGTACCTTAACACGTGTATATTATTCTTAATCAAACTCCAAACAAAAAATGGAAAAACATAAGCATTCGATCCTTCTATGTTCCTTGGCAAGAACTTGGAACTCGTCGTGTGATGTAATTATGTTTTTTTTTTTAATTTTTTAATCCCTATTTTAAGTAACAAAACAAAAGCATGAGCAGGACAATTTGTATATTGCTTTGTATATTTTATTGTTTTATAATTATATTTAAAATATATTATATTTATATTATAATATATTAATAATGCGTGTGTATATATATGCATAGTAATTAATTTTATCTTTAAATGAGAGAGAAATATTCAAATTTATGAAAAAAGTGGGTCATGATACAAATCGCTTGTCCCACTTTGACTTTGTGGACTTCTCGTACATTGTTTTTTTGTTTTCTTTGTAAAGATTGCACCATTAAAATTTTGTATCTACATTATGTTAAAAGGTTTTATGAATTGGTTTTATTAATTAAATGGGTATTAATTTAATAAGTGAAATTATTTAAAAATTAAAAAAAATTAAATTTAACACACCGATTATGTGGTGAGATTTTTTTCTTTTAATTTGCTTTTTTTTTAAAGATATAATGCATTAAAAATATTGATATTATTTAAATAAAAAAGTGTATGGTTCTTTTTCACGTAAAAAGTGGGTAGTTTTTCTTTTCTAAGTGAATGACGTTTAATTTTTTAAAAGTTAGATAGTTTATTATTATTTTAAGTGAAAAGAAACAAGCACTTTTAATATTATATTTATTAAAATAATTTTATTTAATTTTTTAATTAAGTTAGTATTATTTTACTTGTGATATCAATTTGATACAGAGTTTTATAATAGTATAGATAGATATAAATATTAACAATTATCTAAATTTAAAGATAATTATTTATTTTTATAAAAAGTTACCAGCTAATCAAATTTTTTAAATAAAATATTTTATTCACTTTTTTTCTCATTCACGTAATTATTAAAATGAAAAAAAATCCTGTAATTATTGTAGTATTTTTTAAAATTTTATGAAAGTAATTGATTTAATGTAAATTTTAAAAAAAATTAACTTTTGAACGGGTGTTTATGGACATTCATTAATCGAACTCTATTAATAATAAATTCATGTTAGAGGCACGTTATTATAGTTAGAATTGTCAATTTTGATTGGAATTTGAAACTCGACTTACCCACTTGAATTTAAAACCGACACAACCTAACTTGAGAAGAAAAAGCCAACAACTTAAAACTGACTAACTTGAAACTACTTAAATTCAAAATAACTTAAACTCGAAATAACTTGAATCCAAAATGGTCTAAATCTAAAATGATCTAAACTCGAATTGACTTGAATAATCAACTCGAAATAATTCAAACCCAAAATGATCAAACTAGATAAACACGATTGTTAAACCTAATTGACCCAAAACTAATTAATTTAAGTATTAAACTCAATTGACCCAAACTTAAAATAGCCTAAATTCAGAATGATCCAAACTTAATTAATTTAGGTGTTAATCTCAATTGATTTGAACCCAATTAATCTGAGTGTTAAACTTAATTGACTCGAACTTAATTTATTCGAAATTGAAATAACTAAAATTTGAATTGATCTAAAATCGAAATGACTTGAAATTAAAATGATTTGAAATAAAAATTTAAAATATAAAAACATGAGATGTATAAGTCCACTTAATTGGTTTAATTACATACTAATAATTTTAGATTGGCATGTGGCAGCTGATTGTGAGGCCCACATTCTCGGAAGCTCCGTGAACTTGACATTAGCTCTCCAGAACGTGCCAGTCCTCGATTTCATCCACCGGACGGTTGAGATCCGGCTGGCCGGTTCCAGCTCGGACGTTTTTGTTCGTTGGGAATCTGGTTTAGGGCGTTCTGTTCTAAAAAGAACAGAGCCACGCTAGAGCATAATCCAAGGGCTACCAAAGTTGCTTTTAGTGTTTATATCCAATCTGGTCCGTCAATTACCTCTCTGGATGATTTCAAGCGGGCCCGTTCCCATCAATTTTGGGCACTAAAGAAAATTATTTCTAAATTCGATTACAGTAATTATTAAAAGAATTATTATATCATCATCACCACCGTGATAATAATAATAATAATAATAATAATAATAATAATAATTTAAAACGTTACTCATGTTTTTATCTAGTTCTTTCTACGTAAGTTATATTTCATCGTAAATATAATATAATATTAAATAAAAAAATTTATTAATTTTTTATTTAAATTATGATACAACTCAAATAAAAAATTAAGAAAATAGAATTTTTACATTTTACTAAATTCATTATAGATAAAATAAAAATATATAGAAATTTATTTATTTTTTTACAAATTTACCTTCCTTTCATTGAAGTTGGGTTCCAAAACATAGAGCCCATGTTGGCCCTCAGTGGAAATATCCAGAAAAGAAACAAAAAGGTCAAAATGTGGGACTTTGTGTTGGGCTTGGGTTACCCTTTCATCTTACATCACTCCCCTTTCCTTGGTGTCCTTTTCCCTTTTATTCTTACACATAACTGTAATAATATATAAAAATGACGATAAAAATTTTGTGAATTCCATTGGTGAGAATTATTATTATTATTATTTGTTATATTTTTAAATTATTAATATAAATATTCTTTATTGTTTATATCATTTTTGTAATTCATAAGTAATAAAATTTAATTTTATTAAATAGATTAATTTAAAAATAAAAATAAAAAGTTTATGTTGAAATTATTTTATCTTAAAAATTATAACTCTTCACAAATATTAAAAAATAAATTAATGGTACAAGTAAAGAATGGTTTAAATATATGAATTTTTTTTATCTTCATAATTAATTTTGTATTAATATTAAAAATAACACTTTGTAATAATTTGATATAATTTTCAAATGAATCAAACTTTACATATTAATAAAAATTTAGGTAATATACACTTTATTAATTTAAGTTATTTTTAAAATATATATTTTAAAATAAATAAAATACTTAAAATACACGTGCGAAGACTTGCTATAACAACTGCTAATAATAATAATAATAATAATAATAATAATTATTATTATTATTATTATTATATTTTTGGGGAAAAAATTACTTCTTCTTCTTCTTCTTCTTATTATTATTATTTTTGGGGAAAAAAACCAAGTAATCCTCAATCAACCTGGATGGGGGATTTAGTTTTTCTTCAAGATTTGGTGTAGATATTGACGTTGACCCCATCGTTAAAAGAAAAAGAGTTTTACGAAGTGAACCAATTAAAATAATTTGCTATTAAAGTTAATTTAATTTTAAAAGCTTTACTTAAAGTTTAATTAAGTGCAATGAGAAATATAGTGATAAATGTTTATTCAAATTAAAAATATAAAAATAATTAATTATAAAATTAAATTAATTAAGTACGCTTAGTATTTCTAAATTTTAAATAGAATGTATAAAAGTAAATTAATAGAAATTTCATAATAACTTTGTAATTCGTGATGCATTGACGTACGCTAATTTACATTATATTTTTGTATAATGTATAAATCTTATTATATTAATATATATGTATATGACTATATGCATATATATAATAAAATAAATATTATATATAACATAATTTTTCTTTTGGTTAATAGAAAATTTAGAAAGGTGGGATCTTTCGAGCCCATTCCTCTCTACTAAACCTTGGAAAACCTTAGCACGACATCTCATCGCTGTGGTCTCTACTTTAATCAAAGATGATTTTTGTGATTCGATAAAACATATTAATAATTATTTTATATACTTCAAAAAAATTACGTGATAAAGCATAAAAACTTGTCATTTAAAATTAAAGCAACTTATAATTTAATTTAAATAATATAATAAGAGATTATTCTAACCTAACATACCAATATCAAATAACATATCATTACTAATGAACTATTTTATTATATTTTATTCTACATTGCAAGAGAATAGATTATACTTTTAAAACTTAAAACAAATACATTTTAGATAATGTATATAGTGATAAGTATTGTATTATCTATTATAAATCATATGTATACCCTCAGAATTAAAATATATAATTTATATTAAATTATATTATAACATTATCATATGTAATATAACCTATAATTTGATTGAATTATTGTTAATTATTTTTGTTTTTTAAATAATAATTATTGATCTAGTTAATTTTTTTATCAAAGTAAAAAAGATAAAAACCTTTATTTATAAGTAAGCATACAAATTAAAATTCAATTATAATGCTAGAAATAATTTGTTTTTATTCTTTATTAATTATAATTAAGAAATATAATATTAAAATTATTAAATTGCAATAACAAGGAAAAAGGTTTTAAGAGATAATTTAAAGTTATAAAATTAAAATAAATTAATGAATTATGTCATATTTTTTTTAATTTTATTGAACTAATCTTTTTAAAATTATATTGTGCTTAAGTTAAGCTCATGTCATTATTGGTGAATGCTTCAAGTTAATTTATGTTTAGGTTAGTTCGAATTTTGATCATTTTCGGATCTGTGTTGAATGAATTTATATTGTTGATATTTTATGATCAAATCGAGCTGGATTAAATTTAAAATTCAAATGAATTAGATTAATTTTTTAAAATTAAGTCAGAATTGACAAGTCCGCATTAGCTATAGTTTTTTGTTTTGTACGAATTGAAGATTTTTCAATCTAAGGTGAAATATTAAAATACACCAACCCAACTATTATTTGATGATAAACCTTTTTTCTCCTTGTATATTTTAATGCATTACAAACTTTTCTTTTAACAAATCTTGTTTCATATATATATATATATATATATATAATTTCATTCATTATTTTCACATTAAAAATACAAAAAAATAGATATATTAAATGTATAAAATCAATGCAAGATTTTACACATAATAACGGATGTGGTTACATTAATAAATGAAACGATTGATTTGTTAAAATATTAACATATATAAAATTATAAAATATTATAAAACAAATTCATTATACATTGATATAAATAGATAACTTTATATGTATACACACACAGCGGTTGATTTTCACATCATTTTTGTGGGTTGACAAAATCTATATATATATATATATATATATATATATATATATATATATATATACGTTGCATATA